>PVJI01010243.1:0-61382 GCA_004026765.1 Micronycteris hirsuta
GCGTTTGGGTAACCTGTTAGGCCACCCAGCCCCAATCGCAGGGTTCGCCCTCTCAGGTCTGTGTCTGGCGAGTCTCTCGTGTCTCCCACAGCGGCTTTTCCAGACTGTCCATTTTCCCCAAGCCCCACCCCTGACCCAGCAGAGGAACTTAGTTCCACTTTCACTGGGACAGTAGAGGTTGAACCCACGCGAGGTTCCCATTCCCTTCTCTCCCCTGCAATACAAAGAAATTGCACCTAAAGTGAATTGAGCGCTGGCTATCTGCCAGGCACCATGCTAAACACAGGATAGACATTTTTTCACTTAAAGGTCCTGAGAAATCGTGAGGCAGATACCATTATTATCCCCCAAATTAAACTACTTGGCCATGTCACCGAATCAATTTGAGTTCTTAGCAAAGGAACCCTTTGGCTGTTTGGCAGCTCAGGGAATGCATAGTCAGGCTTAAAAAATGGGTTGGGAGGTGGGGTAGGTGGAGCCAGAGTGAAAAATCACCGGAAGACCCAGTTCAGGGAGGGTACAGCTGCCTCGGAAACCCATAAACCCATCGCTTGCGACCCTGAGCTCCACCTTTGTGTGCCCGACTTCTCCGCTGGCCCTGGACACCGGACACTACTCTGAGCCCTTTTGCTAAAGTAAATCCTCCACTGTTCCTACTTCCTGAAATCACAGGCACCTGATTCAAAACCCAGAATGGGGGCACCTGATTGGCTGAGCCTCTGCCATGTGCTCACATCCCAGCTGCAACAGAGGGAAGAAAATAAGTATTTGACCTTGGGAGTTGGCACTCCCACTCCCCAAGACGACTATGATGAGGGGACTTCCCCAAAATGGGAAGGTGGGTATGGATGGCAGACAGACAACAAAACAAAACAGATAAATATCTACAGCAGCCGCATAGGTAGCAGAGGCAGGATTTGAATTCAGGTCTGTTTGACGTAGAAGTTTGAAGTTTTAAGGACAGCGCTCTGCAGTCATTCTATAAAAACCCCCTCCCCTCAAAAGAGAGCTCTCTCTGCTGAGGTCCACTGTTTCCATTTAATTCTTTAACTCCACTCCCTTCTGCTTCCCTTGGATTTTTCTCTGTCAGCAAACCCCTCCCTCTCTTATATTTCCAATATCTCTAGTTATACAGCGTATTTCTCCTTGGCTTCAATAATGTTATATCTCTTACATCTTTACAAACACATTTCCTCAGAACCTTCTCCTTGGTCTGGGCCCAGAGAGTCCTGGGTTTGAATCCTGACCCGCTCTGTGGCCCTGGCGCAGTCACTTCGCCTCTCTGAGCCACGATTTCCTGCTTAGTCATACGTAGTTCCTCGTGCGGTTTAACCCCAGACGATGCTCAATAGAGAGTCGATGGTATTATCATAAACACTGGTTTCATCACAGCTGGGGCGGGAATGGGTAGTGACTGCAGACTGGTATGGGGGTGTTTGGGGGTGATGGGAATGTTCCAGGATTGGACTGTGGTGGTGGTGGTACAGCTCCGTGGGTTTACTAAAACTCATTGCATTGTCTACTTCACGAGTGTGTTTTGTGGCATGTAAATTATACTTCAATAAAGATGTTATAAAATAACGAAGGGCGCAAAGCAGTGTTACCTCAGGCGTACCCCCTTCTCTCTGGGGAGAGTCCTCACATTTTTCTAGGCAAGAAACCCTAGGGGCTTCTTTCAGACAGCCTTCCTCACGTAGCTGGGGCCCCTGCCGTCCCAAGTCTGAAGAAACAGAGTTGGAGACAGAGTTGCGAGTAGAAGCTCCATAACTGGGAGCCAGTCGGACCTGGGTTCAAATCCCGGATTCCTCATGTGGTCCTCTGGGTGAAAGGTTAACTTCAGAACTTTAGTTTTCAAATCGGTACAACAGGGGAGAACTCTTTCGGGTTGTT
The DNA here is from genome assembly GCA_004026765.1 of Micronycteris hirsuta. Classification (NCBI taxonomy): domain Eukaryota; kingdom Metazoa; phylum Chordata; class Mammalia; order Chiroptera; family Phyllostomidae; genus Micronycteris; species Micronycteris hirsuta. Next base: position 1,891 of record PVJI01010243.1, read on the forward strand.
GTGGGGATGAAAGGAGACTATAGCTGTGAAATACTTGTCACTAAACCTGGTAGAGAGTCAGCACTCATTAGCTGCTACTGTGGCTACTTTCCCCAGCCTGGGGAGGGCTCCCGCTGAGGGTTCCAGCTTTTAGCGATGCTTTTCCCCTGACATTTTTTTTTTAAACATCAATGTGTGGTTGCCTCTCACGTGGCCCCCCTGGGGACCTGGCCTGCAACCCAGGCACGTGCCCTGACTGGGAATCGAACTGGCGACCCTTTGGTCACAGCCCACGCTCAATCCACTGAGCTACACCAGCCAGGGCCCTCTCTGACATTCTTTACGTATGTTCTCTCAGCTACAGACCAGGCACTTCAATGCTCCTGCCAGGGAAACAGCCTCCTTACTAATTTTCCCTCACATGCCTCTGCCCTGGTAATTATCTTCAGCACCGGCCATCAGAGTGATTTTTTCTCGATTAAAAATAACAAATTCGGACCACGCCACCACGGTCCTCTCTACAAGAACTTCCTACTGCCAGTTTCTTACAGGATGGACTCCAAAGCCCTGAGCGTGGGTTGGCGGCCCCTCCTCCCGTGATGACCTGCCGTCTGCCCCACCTGCCTCAGTGTCTACCCTCCTGTCAAACAGTCGCAGCTACAGCTCTTTACTGACTGTTGCCCTGCCCTCCGTCTACGGAAACCTGCTTTCTGCTCTCCTTTCTTCTCCCTGCCAGGAAGCCCTCGAGCAGTGTGCTTCACCTGACCGAGGCTCAGTTTCATCATACGGGATTGAAGGTTTCTGATTTCCACTCCTGAGGACTGTTCTGAAGGTAATGATGATAAATATGAGGATGACCATAATAACAATAATGAAGAACAGTAGTAATAGTTAATAGTTATTCAGCACCAACTATGTGTCAGGTACTAGGCAATGTACATAAGTTATCCCATTTTAGTAAGTCAGGTACAGTTATGATATGCATTTTATCATAGGAAGCTCAGAAAATCTGCCTCATTCAAGGTCAACAGGTACCAAGTGTCAGGGCCAATACTCAAGTCCAAATCTGTGTGATACCAAAACCTATTCTCTAATCCTAGCATTTTAGGGTTCTAGAATTCTCTCCTTTGTCTTCCCTCAAAATCTCTTAAGTTCTGCCTGAGGCCCAGCCCTTACTCAGCTTCTTCAGAAGCTCAGCGGAAGGGGCGCAGTTCACACGCTCTCTCTGCACTTTGGAAGGCCTTGTGTTGCTGCCCTGGTAGGTCACTTCTCTTAGCCTTGCTAAGTGTATGTTATTTATTCAGCCTACACATACTTACTAAGTACCTGCAATGTGCTAGGTGTGCCAGAGATTTCTAGCTGTTCTTCTGTAGCTGTCTTCCCCTTCTCAGTAAGACAACCCCTGAATTATAGCTGGCCATGGTTGCCCAGAATAAAGACAATGTTTCTGGCTTACCTTGCAGCGAGGTGAGGCCATCTGCATGAGCCCCGGCGGAGGACCTGGAGTGGAAGTGTTGTGTGCAGATTCTGAGCGGGGTCCTCAGGGGGAAAGGTGTGCACTTCATTTCCTTCCTCCCCTCCCCCGATGGCTGCAATGGGGACTTGACGGCGAGAAGCGGAGCAGCTCTCCTGGATCATCAAATGAAGCTGCCTGTTGAGGATGGCAGAGCCTCCAGCCAGAAGGATTCTTGCTCCTGCTGAATGCTGAAGCTGCTACACTTACCTGCTTGCCCAGACTTTTACATAAAAAACAAGCCAGCCCTGGCCAGGTGACTCAGTTGGTTGAAGCATCACCCTATGCACCAAAAGGCTGTGGGTTTGATGTCTGGTCAGGGCACATATCTAGGCTGCAGGTTCAATCCCCAATTGGGATGCATACAGGAGGCAACTGATCAGTGTTTCTCTCTCACATCTGTGTTTTTCTCTCTTTTAAAAAATAATCAATAAACATATCCTCAGATGAGGATTAAAAATATTGACTATGGTAAATTTAAACAAAAGAAGAAACCAAAGTGTACCTTTTGGATTATTGTTTGGGGAAAGAATATTTGTTAAAATAGTTGAATTACTATCTTAATTATATTCTAATTACACTTAATTACACCTGCTAATGTGATGGGCACTGGGGTTCCAACACAAATTGCTGACATTCTAATGAGCGAGACAAAGGTTAAGCATGTAAAATTAAATTTAGAGAGAACTGAAAAATCTGTGAAGGTCACCACACGGTTTATTATGATATAGAGTGACTGCAGCTGGGAGTCCCGTTATCTAGGGTGACCCGGAAAAGCTCTCCAAGGAGGTGACGTTTGGGATGAGACTGAGGGATGAGCAGAAGCCAGCCATGAGAAGATCTGAAGGAGAGACTCTGCAGGAAGAACAAATTTCCTGACCTGCGAGCGAGATTGGCGGGTTCAAGATTCAGAAACGATACATGTGGGTATCCTCCTGTTAGAAAACTGAGGATGTTTTTGTTTTTTTAACTAAATGTTTCTTGATATGTGTTTAAGTATTAATCAAATAATGCGCTTGTGGGTCTCAAGAAGCCAAACAGCTTTAGTCTGCCTGTGTCCTTATCAGGAGGGAAAGCCACTCGGCCCGGGTGCTGGCCAGTTTCCCACACGCTCCCCCTGTGCTTTGCAGCCACATTTGCTACACGCTGCCCTTTGGCCTGGCTGATCTCATATAAATCCTCTCCCGCTATACTTCACTGCCCACGGCCCTGCCAATAAAAGCAAGGCTCATCCCGACTGCAGGGAGCTCTATTTCTATCTCTGCAACACAGCCACGGTCTTCTCCTGTGACCTGCCAGCCATGAAGCCTCTATTCCTGTTTCTCGCCATTCTTCTGGCCATGGAACCAGTGGTGTCAGGTAACTCGGGTCTCTCAGGTATCTGGGATCCCAGTCATGAGCGCCTCTTCTTCCCTTTCCTCCTCGCTGTGGGCAGCATCTGAAGCTTTTCCCCATTTCACGTGGCTTTGGGAGGTTTTCCCATTATCATCTCATGTCCGCATCTCTTCCCTGATGCTTTTTTGGCCAAGATGACGTGATGACAGATGTTTGCAGCATCTGGCCCTTGAGGGCAAGATAGTTATTCTTGTGGGATCTTGGGAGTGGGCTTAGGGGTGAAGTCTGGGTGTAGGTTGGGGACTTTTGGGGGATTTGGGAGACTAGACTAAAGGCTGGGGGTTAAATTCTGAGGAGGGAGAAAGACCTCAGGGCTGGCGTGGGGGAGGGAGGAGTTAGATGAGCTGGTGGTGAGGAGCTGGGATGCACTGATGGTTTGGGGTGGGCTGGAGCGGGGATGGGACTTCGGGTGAGTGAAGCTGGTGTTGGAGATTAGACTGGGGGTTGCCCTGAGGTGGGAGCTGGTGCTGGGTGGTGCAGGACGTTGATTAGAGGTGCAGTGTGGCAAGGGCCTGCTGCTCAGAGCTGAGGTCGGTGACTTGCTTAGATTTGGGTTTGGCTTGGAGTTGGGGCTCAAGGGGCATTGAGCTGGGTAAGGCTGGGGGTTCTAATTAAGACTGGACTGGGTTTTGAGTTTGAATTAGGTGAATATGTGGTTAAGGGGAATTGGAGATTAGGTTGGAGCTGGAGTTGGGACTGGTTGGGCTTAAGTCAGATAGGGCCAGGCTACTGTGAGTCCCCTTCATCCCCTATAGGGTGTTTTTGTCCTTTTCCCATTATTCCCAAGCTCCATTAGGTTTGCGTTTCAATGGCAGCCATTGATCCCAAACTTAGAAGTGGAAGGCTGGGGGCTAGGAAGACGGAAGGGTGGAATGCCTGAGAAAAGCTTTTTTAAAAAAACCTCGGTGTTCCCAATTTTGGAACAATTGTCTCTGTTCTTTCCCCTTTCAGATCTCTTCTCTCCCTTCCTGGGACTGGCTCCAGCATCACTGACTCAACCCTCTCTCTCCCCTTCTCCCCTGTCCTCCTGCTTCTTTTCTGGCTCCTCTTGAGGGATACTAACATGGTCGTTCCTATACTCAATAGTATCCTGTTGGATGAATGGGCAGTGCCGGCTGGTGTGCAACGATGATGAAGAGAACGTCATACGCTGCCCAAATCGCAAACGGTGCTGCATCCTCAGCCGCTACTTAACAATGGAACCAGTAACAATCGATGGAATACTCCCCTGGACCACTCCTGTGCCTACTAGAAAATCGAAACGTAGGGTCAGACCTGGCCACAGAGTTGGGAGATAAATGGAAATTGTGGCTAGGAATGACTTTACTTTAAGTTTCTTAGCTTCCACATTCCACTAAAACTCACAAATCTGTTTCTTGTGCCTGTCGATCATGAAAAATGATGCTCCAGATGGATTGAGGGTGAGGAGGTGGCAGACAGGGGTTAATTGGTAGCAGAGAGACATCCCTGAGGCTGGACCATGGCAATGGAGGGGTGATTACAGTCTTGAAGATAGTTCCTCATCTTCCAGGAAAGGCTATTGGGTCAAGAGCGGACTGAAAAGCTGAGCCTGAGAGGCACAGTGGATGCCTAGAGAGGTGGGGGAACTCCTGGGCTTGTAGAGTTGGTCCATCTTGGGGGTGAATGGACTAGGGGTGAACAGGGACTGAGTAGCACCCAAATCCTTGGATTTCTGGGTAAGTTGGCTGAGATGCCTTTTGATGCTCAAGAGCTCACAGTCCTAAGGATCAGAAAGTTTCCAAGTACTACAAAGAGATAAAATACATGAATTTACTAATTTATAAATGCATTTGCTCTTCATTCTCTACATTCTTGCATGGTTTCATTCATTCATTCGCTCACCTCGGCTCTGCCATTCACCGCCGTCAGACTTAAGCATGTTCACTTCTCAGGACCTCAGCTTCCCCGTTCCTAAAACTGGGATAAGGGACTCAGTCTCAGGGTGGGGTGAGAATGGAATGGGAATGTGTCGAGCACAGTGCCCAGTAGATAGTAAAGTCTCAGTAAATGCTGGCTGCTTCTCTTGTTCACTGATTTATTCGGGCATTTAAGGAATGTGAGCTGTGCATCTTCCAATGGTGTTAGACCCGGAGGGCCATAGATGCATGTCTCGCTTGAACTAAAAATTTTGCCTGGGAGAAAAGCTCACCCGTGGGGAGTGCTCAAGAATTCTGCTTGGGGATATAGAAGATTCTAGAGGTATCTCCCCAGGCATTGTTATCTTGGATCCCGTTCTCTAGGCTTTATTTAGCCAACTCAAGAGAACAATGTGGTGTTCTGTGCAGTGAGGTCAGAGAACGCAGTGTTCTGTAAAGCACCGTTCTCGACGTAGAGACAGATCGGAGGAGTTCACTCTGACCTGTGCAGGCGATTTGCCCTCAAGTCAGTGTTTCCACCCTCAGACACTGGGAAGAGGGGCTCCTCTCATTTCTTTAATCCTGATCCTGCCCTAGGCTTAGTCCCTTTCCACGTGGTGAGGCGCGAATGGGGGCAAGGGAGATATTATATTCACCTAGAAAGTGTGGCCTCCCTACATCCCTGCCCAACTTCATAGACTATGCTTTGAGTAGCTGGGACCTGCAATTTCCTGCCCAAAGAATCCTTGTACCTGCTTCCAGGGACTGCGTGGCCTTTCTGAGGTCCACCCCATGGTGCACCTCAGTGAGCGTGCACCCCTAGGCAAGAGGAGCATCAGGGGCTGTGGCAGAGCTTGGATGATCAGACTGGAGTGTCCACGTCTGTGCAGGTGAACCTCCTCGTGGTGTGGGGCAGAGCAGGGGGTGGGCGAGACAAGAGGCAGGCTGCGGGCTGAGCCAGCCCCCTCGTGCTTCCACGTTCCTGCGTGGAACTCTGAAGAATCCAAGAACTGTAAATTCAGATCTGACCCTTCAGGTGATTGTGAAAGGATAGTTCATAAAAGGCGATTGGAACACATTTTATTTATTCTGTTTGTTAGCTTGATTCACAACTGTTAAATATTCAGACGCATACTTTAGGAGCCTCCGTTTGGCCCGGCCCGAGGGCCCACAATGTTAGGGTTGTGTCAGGAGTTCGGGTCCTGCTCCAGCTCATGACTCATCTCCAAACGCACTTCAGAGGCAAGAGATGCGTAACCTGTGCTTCAGTCTCAGCGCCAATCTGTGCCTGAGGCCCTGGGTGCCTCAGGCTTCCCGCCTCCACATTTTCTTTGCATTAGTCTCTATTATCAGAGGGATTCTTTCTTGGAAATTCACCTGATCCTGTTGCTCCCTGCTTCTCTCCCACGACTGCCACTCGTTAACTTTCTCTTCAGCTACACCCGTTCACGGTCCTCCTCCACCTTGTCTGCATCACCGGGCTCACCTCTGCAATGAAGTCCTTCTCCCCCTTCAAAGCCCAGCTGATGCCCGTACCCATGAAAGACTTCACATAAGCTCACTATTTTTTAAAAAGACTTTGTTTATTTCTTTTTAGAGAAAGGGAGGGAAAAAGAGAGGGAGAGAAACATCAATGTGTGGTTGCCTCTAGTGTGCCCCCAACTGGGGACGTGGGCTGCAACCCAGGCATGTGCCCTGACTGGGAATGGAACCGGCGACCCTTCGGTTCACAGGCCAGCGCTCAATCCACTGAGCTACATCAGCCTGGGTAAAGCTCACTATTTTTTAAAATTATAATAATAGTTTCATTAACACTTATGTGTCAGGCACTGTGTGTGGTATTTGTAGGCCTAAAATCATTCCATTTTTACAACAGCCCTCTTATTACCCCATCCTTATTGATGAAGAAACTGAGATCTGAAGAGGTAGCATGATAAGCACACAACATTAAGATAGAGCACGGATTCAAAGTGAGTTCTGATTGGCTTCACAGTGTCACTCTTACGAAGGTACGGCTCGCATCGAGTTGTGTAATTGTTCCAGGCACTGCCTACTTCCCGCTCATCTCCCAGAGATACACATACCAGGCATCTTATTTACGTCCACAAGCCTGATGTCAAGCGCAGTGCTTGGCACAGATGCAACTTAGTGAGTGTTTCTTGAGTGAATGAATAGAAGAATGGTGAGTTCACATCTGAGAGCATGAGTGGATTGGGCTGTGGGCACAAATGGCTAATGTATCAGGTATGAAGCAGGGTGGGGTCTTTTCTGAGCCGCAGGGATACACTGCCTCAGGTGTATTTGGCTCTGGCTGGTACTGTGAGGAAAGATTCAGAGCAGCTCTTGGGCCTTGCTCAAGTGCGTTCTTACTCATCAGGTACTTTGCTCTTAAAAAACATAGATTTCACAGCGTGGGAGGTGGTCCGAGGAGAGTCTAAGGGTTCTCCAATACCTGAGGCCTGGTGCTACCCTCTCCGCCCATAGCCATTCATGCCCCCACCAAGTTAATTCATATGAGGCCTTACCTATTCACTCAGCCAACAGCATTTATCATGAGTCTCCCATGCTTTACACGGGGCACACAGAGACAGCAGCTCCGGGGATGAGAAAAGGGTTTGGAACGCAACACTGAGACACTTAACCCTGTGTCTAAATCTCTGAACTTGGGATCTAGGCATGTGAAATTTCGAAAATTCCCTCAGATTGTTCCTTTGGGAGATAAGGTCCCACCCCCTGATTTCCCTGCCAGACTTTCTTCATTCCTAATAGACTCAAACGGTGAGAATCTTTGATCTAGGCAACTTTCCTGTCTTCTCATGTCGCAGATGGGGAGACGGAGGCCCAAGGAGGAAAAGTGGCCTGTGTTCATAAGCAGGTTCAAGGTAATGTGGAGATTAATAAGCAGGTCATTTCTGAGGGGAGATGAGAGATGAGAGTAGGCCACCAGTGAGTGCTGATGCAGAGCAATATGGGTCGACAGGCGGGCAGATGTTAGGCGCTGCAAAGCCCCTGACGAAAGCTTTGGGGTTAGGTTGGGCACCTTTGAACCCCCTTTCTGTGGGTGCCATGACCTTTCTCCAGGGGGAAGGTTTGAAACAGGCTTGACTGCCTGCTCCGCCATCTCAGCCGTGCACTTCTACACGCGCTTCTCTTGGATGCAAATCCCACAGTGGCCTTCCTTCTCAGGGAAGATGGGAACGGACCTCATGTCAGGGGGACCTGGCAGAAAGGGTGCGGTGCTTGCTCCAGCAAGCCTTCCCTGAGTCTCTCTCTTCTTCCTCATGGGCTGAGGGGCGATGAAGGTGGGTAGAAACATTGGCAGTAAATAGCACACGCCTTTGGGTGAGAGGCTCACTGGACAGTTATAGAGGTATTGTGACCCCAAAGCAGGATAGACTGGGCACCCGTCCTGGACATTTCCTTGTCTTTATACACAAGTCTGCTGGCATAGCTAAAGCTCAGCTCAGCCTCCGTTCTGCACCCCAGTACCCATAATCTAAGTTACATTTGGTACTTAGAGGAGGAATTCATCTTCGATTCCCGTCCAAGGTCCACAGGAGTGAAACGGTTTTCTCCGTATCTCTCCTCACCCTTGCTTAGGCAACATATGCTCACTGTTCAAAATAAAATGGAGCGGATCCCTTTCGTTCAGTGCAAGCACTTAGGGCATCATCATGTGTGTGCCTGTGTGCACAGGTACGTTGGACTTCGTATTAAGCTACTTTGGACACAGGAGACCCTATGTGTCCAGCACCAAGTACAAGTTCTGGCAAAGGTTGGGTGCTGATAATCATATGTGGATGAATATCGGGCTCTTGATTGTCAGGTTCAGAAGTTTGGGCTTAAGAGGTTGACCCAAGAGATCGGGACTATCATGGTCCACACAGGTGAAAAAAGAGAAGAAGAGACAATACAGAAATTTGTCCAAGTTTACGCTGCAAGTAAAGCCAGAGCTGGGATTTGAACCTAGGGTCTTGATTTCAGATCCTGTTCTATTAACCACTCTATAGCGCCTTAGATTATTTTATTTGTTTGTATTTTAATGAATTAATTTGAGCTTTATTGACATATAAAAGTGTGAGATATTTAAAGTGGCCGTTTTCATGACGCGATGTACATGTACATTGTGAAAATTCCCCTCTCTGCTTAATTAACACATCCATCACCTCATAATTGTATGTATTTCTTTTTGAAAAGAAGAATAAAGTTAGAGGAATCATTCTAATAGATTTCAAGACTTGTTTAACTAAAGTAATCAAGACAGGCTGGTATTGGTGGAAAGGACAGGAAACCTAAAAATAGCCATACACGAGTACAACCCAAATTGCCCAAAGTAATTCAATGGGAGAAAGGTATTCTTTTAAACAAGTGGTGCTGGAACAATTGGAATTTGTTGGCAAAACAAACAAACAAACAAAACAAACACATGCAAACAAAAAACCACAAACACCTCAATCTAAACCTCAAAAGTTATAAAAAATTAAATCAAAATGTACCATAGATTTACATCTTCTAAAAGAAAACATAGGAAAAAACTTTCAGATGTAGGGCTAGGTGAAAAGTTCTTAGATGTGAAGAGCATAATTCATAAAAAGAAAAAATCAATTAATTGGATTTAATCAAAATTTAAAACTTTCACTCTGAGAGAGGCCCTATGAAAAGAGTAGATGAAAAGATAAATTACAGACTGGGAGAAATATTTTCAAACCACTTATTTGACAAAGGACTTGTATCTAGACTATAAGAGCAACTCAGAACTCAACAGTAAAAAACAGTCCAATCAGAAGAAAGTCATGAAAAGACATTTCATTGAAGAAGATATACAGATGACAAGTAAGCACAGGAAAAGATGTTCAACACCATTGCGATGAAAGAAATGCAAATTAAGGCTACACTGAGATTTGGCTACGTACTTATTAGAATAGCTAAGATTAAAAATAGCGACAACACCAAATGTTGGCAAGGATGCAGAGAAACTGGATCTTCTATACATTGCTGGTGAGAATGTTAAATGATACAGCCACTCTGGAAAATAGATTGGCAGTTTCTTTTTTAAAAAAACAAAAATATACTCACCATACTACCCAGAAAATGCCTTCTTGGGCATTGCTTCCAGAGAAATGAAAAATTTAGTTTTGAAACTACAGATGAATGTTCATAGCAGCTTTATTTATTTGTAAGGGATTCCTTTTTAAAATAGACTATTTTTGTAGACTGGTTTTAGGTTCACAGCAAAAGCGAGAAGAAGGCACAGAGCTTTCTCATGCACTCGCTGCTCCTGCTCTGGCACAGCTCCCCCCCCCCCTTTACTGATACCCCCACTGGAGACATTTGTCACCATTGATAAATCTGCCTCAACACATCATAGTCACCCAAAGCCCACAATGTACGTTGCGGTTTGGTCTTGGTGTTGTCCAGTCTATGGGTTTGGACAAATGTATAATGACATGAACCCACGAATATAGTATCATAGAGAGTTTTACTGCCACCCAGATCCTCCATGCTCTGCTAATTCATCTCTCTGCCACCCCACCCGATGACAACAACTGACCTTTTTACCATCTCTACAGTTTTGCATTTCCCAGAATGTTATATAGTTGGAGTCATATAGTATGTGGTCTTTTCACATTGGCTTCTTTCACTTAGTAATTGCGTTTAAGCTTCCTCCGTGTCTGCTCATGACTTGATAGCGTATTTCTTTTTTTTAAGATTTTATGTATTTATTTTTGGAGAGAGGGGAAGGGAGGGAGAAAGAGAGGGAGAGAAACATCAGTGTGTGGTTGCCTCTCTCATGCCCCCTACTGGGGACCTGGCCTGCAATCCAGGCATGTGCCCTGAGTGGGAATTGAGCTGGCCACCCTTTGGTTCGCAGGCCGGCACTCAATCCCATGAGCCACGCCAACCATGGCTGATAGCTTATTTCTTTTTTGTGCTGAATACTATTCCATTGTATGGAGGTACCAGAGTTTACCCATTTACTTACTGAAGGGCATCTTGGTGGCTTCCAAATGTTGGGAATTACGAGTAAAGCTACTATAAACACTGTGTGCAGACTTTTGTGCGGATGTCAGCTTTCAAGTCCTTTGGGTAAATACCAAGGATGTAATTGTTGGTTTGTATGGTAAGAGTATGTTTACCACCAAAGAAACCACCAAACCATCTTCCGAAGCGCCTGTACAACTCTTCACCCCCACCAGCCCTGTGTGCGAGTTCCGGCTGCCGCACAACTTTGGCCACACTTGGTATTTACAGCGACCCGGGGTTTGGCCATTCTAATAGGTGTGCAGTGGTGTGCCATTTTTATTTTAGCCCTTTAGTTTTTGACTATGCTCCCTGACTCCTCATATACACATTACTGCTAAGTGGAAATTAAGTATTTGTTTTGCTTTTGTTTTTGTTTTTTGTCCAGGCAAGCGTCCCATCCTTCGATGCATGGGTGACAAGGGAATCTGTAGAACTTCTTGCAAAAAGACGGAACATCCCTACCTCTATTGCAGAGATTATCGACCATGCTGCCTCCAGTCCTACATGAGGATAAACATGTACAGCACAGAAGACAATAGCGACTGGAGGTGAGAGATCCACTGGCCAAAAATGTCCGAGCGCTGGTGATCACCACCCTCAACCTGCTGTCCATACCCCTCATTAAAACCCGTGCACCTGACACCCTTGTCTTTCATCCATTCAAATCGCGGTGAGATTGGGCCTCGTATGAGGAGACATCTGTTGCCTTCTGGATCCGGTCCTATGAGAGAGAAGTCTAGAAAATGAGTGACAAGAAGAGAAAGGATCTACACAAATCAGGGAAGATAGGGAGAGAATGGACCTGAGTCCATTGAGGGAAGGTTGAGGGCTGGGCTGAGCCATGACTTCAGCCATGCTCTGTGGGGTTCAGGGGTGGACCAGAACCAGTGGGGCACAACCATGGGGCAGTAGGCAAAGGTCTTATGGACAAATATGTCTCAGCTCATGGAAGAACCTCCTAACCAACTGCTGTAAGAACGAATAAGTTGTCCTCTGAAAATGTCAAGTGAGGTGTTTTGGGGAAGGAACTGGAATATTGAATGCTGTTATTCTTTTGGATAATTATTAAGGTCTTCTAATTCCTGAAAGTCTAGGAAGCCCGTGCCCCCAATTACAACCAAGAGTAGCGTTTAAGGTAACATTCTAATTTTACTTTTTATGTCTTACTCCCACTAATATCTAATTTCTTCCTGCATCTTTAGTTACAAATTTTGTCAAAAGGAAAGTAGCTACACTTGCCAATTACTTTCCTTATTTCTGCGCCTCCCCACAAGTCGGTACAATTTGTTTTTGTGTTTATTGTTGTATTGAATTGGTTCTGGCCAAGGTCACCAAATGGGCTCCTTTTTGAAAGTTTCATGGGTATTGCTCCACTAATGTGTCACTCTGCTCCTTGGTAGCATTTTCAACCATAGTTCATTACCCCCTGGAAGACCTTGACTTGATCGGCTTCTGTGACTTCTTTGTTTCCTTCCTAACTTTTGGGCTATACCTTCTGCATTATCATTCGGCGTTCCTCTGTCATTTACCTCATTGTATCCCCTAAAGTTTCTCTTCTCTTGTGAGAATAAAAACTCCTCCCATTCCTAGGAAGAGGCCGACAGTTCTATTGCCACAGTAACAAGTCCACTCTCTGAATGTTTTTAAGCCTTCCTTCTAGACCAGCAGCAACTTGCTTCAGTGAACACGGTTCTGAAAACCAAATTGTCAGTGACGGCGTTATGCTTTGAGAGTCAGCCAGTTGGCTCTGGGTCCCCCTCCGTGTACACCCTTCAAAGTTGTCACCCACCCATTCCCACATCTGTAACCAACTCCAATCCCCTAAGATGCTTCCTCACAAAGCTCTGTAAGCTCAGCTCTTTGCTCTGCTTGATGCGCCTAGGCCTGAGCAGAGTGGCTGTCTTTTGTTTAAGAGAGCCACCGTTTCATCACTTCAGTTCCAGACACCGAGTGACAATTTTATCCTTTGACAATCGTCTTCTTTTCTCCTTGCTTCGGCGTTGCCGCCCACCCCATCACAGCAACGAAATGTGTAATCTAGAGAAAAGTGTTGGCTCTGGACCTTTGTTTCTGGCAGAATGATGGCAGAGAAGCCCAAATGAAGCCTCCTACTTAAAATATTTAAAATAACTTATTTAAATTATACAAAAAACTTCTTAAGCAGCCTTGACCTTGTAAAAAGAGTGAAGAATATAATGGTCAAGTGAAACCAGGTGCTTTTCTGAAAGTGGTCACTGAAGCATTTGCTGAACCCAGTGAACCTGAGCTATGGTGGACATGGCTTTGGTCAGAGGAGCGGGGAAGGCAGGGGAGAGGAGACAGTGGCTGCCTGGAGTCTGAACAACTGTGAGTCTGCCAGGAGAGTACTGCATAAATTTCAGCCCTGAAAGTGCTACCTACACTATGGAACAATAAAACTGCTACAACACTGCTCCCTCGCCAGATGTTTCAAGGACAATTGCCTGGTCTTGAAACTTTGTACTCAATGCGTAGAAAAAATATCTCCGCTGAGAATTTAAAACCACAAGCTGGCTCTCACCTAGTCTCTTAGCCTGAACTCGTAGTATGGGGGGTGGGGGGGGCGGAGAAATACAGCTGCCGATTTAGCTTAAAGTTGTCCCAAACTAGTAGTGCCAAAGCTGTCTGACAGAAGTAAACGAAGAGTAGATCTTGAAGTCAAGACTCAGTTAATTCACTCAGATAAAATTCCAAGACAATGCACAGCTCTGAGCCCCAGATACAAGGCACCCAAGGCAACAAGGCGCCGTGAATGGAGGCCAACAGAAACCGCAGACGACAGAGTCAGGCTTTCAGACTTCCAAAATTCAAATGATCGTTAGATTAATTTTAATAATCATTTGAAAAAATAAATTCATGAGATGTGAATCTCCCATCAATTGAGCATTATCTGACCCCTGTCGAGAAGCATCCCAATGGGAGGTGGAAACGGCATGTTCAAAGCTGAGACTTCGGGTCTGGAATTTGACAGTGAGCAAAGAAAATCCTTTCCGCGGAGGGAGGGGAGGTCTGGAGTGTGGACCGCAGTACTTCACGGACAGTGATAATGGGCTGGCTGGCGGGTCCGTCCGGGTCTCAGAAAGGGCAGGCTGAGAGGACTCACAGCAAGGAGGTGCATGGCGGGGCTCTGTGGATGTACCTCTCTGAAAGGGCGTGAGCTGTGAAGATACTCAAATCTAAAATTTAAAAAAAATTTTCAATTACAGTTGACATTTGATATTATTTTATGTTAGTTTTGGGTGTACAGCAGAGTGGTTAGACTTTTCTAATTTATAAAGTAATCCTCTTGATAAGTCTAGTACCCACCTGACACCATAGAAAGTTATTACAATAGGATTGAGTACATTTCCTATACTGGGCTTTACGTCCCCATGACTATTTGGTAAAAACAATTTGTACTTGATATTTTGATGTCATCAGAGGGACAAATGAAGCTCTCCTTAACCAGGTGGACAAGAGGGCCCATCTCTCTTCCACAATTCAAAAGTCTACCTTTGGATGGCCCTGTGTGATCGAGGCTTGCTCGAGGCCATGTGTCCGTGAGGGCAACCTTTCAACAGTTTCTAGTCCACCCGGGAAGTAACTGGGGCCAAAAGGAGGCCTTTGAGGTCATACCTGGGCCAGACCGTTTCCTACAGTGGGTAGAAGTAATACAGGGCTTTGGAGCCAAAGCTCACAGTGAAACGGATGCTTTCCCATGAGGCGCATCCTGTTCTAAAGAAAGCTTTTAGTGTTCTAGAAGCTACTCTCATAAATGCAAGGATTTAAAGATTTTATTTATTTATTTATTTTTAGAGAGAAGGGAAGGGAGGGAGAGAGAGGGAGAGAAACATGGGTGTGCAAGAGAAACACCTATTGGTTGCCCTCACACGCCCCGTACTGGGGACCTGGCCGACAACCCAGGCCTGTGCCCTGACCTGGAATCAAAGGGCCACCTTCTGGTTTGCGGGAAGATGCCCAACCCACTGAGCCACACTGGCCAGGTCTCATAAATGCAAGGATTAAAAATTGTAATTGTGACAATTTACGCTGCTATCAAGAGGCAGGAATAACACCAGGGGTGCCTCTGGAATCCCAAACCACTTGTTAAGAAGACAGATGGACAAATGGAAAGATTAGCGTTGCAATACTTAACTAAGCAATTCAGGCTGTGTATTGGGCTCCAGCAAATGACAGGCACTAAAAGTGGGCTAAAATTTGCCATGGAAATAATCGGACATTTCGAGAAAAGCACTGAGGAGTTTATCATTGGCAGTACTGGGAATTTTTGAACTTGCTTACACAGCTATTTGTTATCTAGAATCACGCACTGATGGAGGGCAGAGTGTGTCCCTGCTGGATTTTCAGTACTTTGCACACCTGAGTCCATCACTTGGGGGACAGGAGCGGGTGACAGCTGAAAGGAAGTCGTGAGCTTTCACGAACTGGTAGGGGGGACATCTCACTCTCCAGTACCTGGTCAGACTGCTCCATTTCCGTATCCATGTTGTACACTCGGAAGTCGGAAGAATAGACTGGTATCGTTATAATGAAATCCATAGCACTTGAGTAAGTATGACTGGCTTTTGTGGAAAAAGTCCTGGGCACTTCCTCGCCAGGGATCACTGGCTTGTGGCCTTTATTCTTTGGAACGCAGCAGACGCGATGGTTTCTACAGGTTGTTTTCACCTCTTCGTTGGCTTTGCACTGTTTCCTGCAGTACCCCGTTTTTTGCCAGCATTTTTTCCTACCAAAGGCTGAATAACAAAGGGAAAGACCACTGGTTTTAGGTTACTGATGCCCTCTGTTTCACAAGCACGCCTGCATGCTTGGCGTCCAGAACAACTCCATGGGTTATAACTGGACCATAGCCATGAGGCTGTCCAGCTCAGGGCTGGTAAAACACCATCCATGTTTCTAAAAATATCTGTTCCCACCCTCCTAGCTGACAATTTTTTTTTTTTGAAATTAGAATATTTTTAATTGATACTTTCATATTGACATCAGTTCCTCTGAAATTATTTCTCATAAAACCAGGTTCAACATCCTATAACGGTATTTAGAAACCAAGAGTATCCTTTAAAGATTACTTAAATGAACAAGGCAAGACCAGAGTGAAGATGATGTAGAATTCAAAATTTTTCTGGCTTTCAAAATGGAAGAGAAAACTATGGTACAAAATTGTAACCTCTTTTTGAAAGTCATTCAAAGCTGACTCTCACAGGAAGCTACCTCCGGGAACGAGGTCTGAATACTCCTTAATGGAAATGAGCAACAGCCTCTTTGGAAACAGTTAAGCTTTTACTTTTTTTAAAATCCTCACCCCAAGGACTTATTTTTATTGATTTTTTTTGAGAGACAGACATCATCCATCAGTTGCCTCCCGTATGCTCCCCAACTGGGCACTGAACCTGCAACCTAGGTACGTGCCTTCACCGGGGACTGAACTGGCAGTCTTGGTGCACGGAACGATGCTGCAACCAACCGAACAACCCGGCCCGGGCTAAGCTTTGTGTTAAATGGCACACTGCCTGTCTTGCTTGCTCCACAGCTTGTTAATCAACGGCTGTTTGAACATCACAGTGAGAACTGAACGGTGAGGACCCTGACCACTATCTGATCTGCTCTGAGAGGGGCAGTGGCTCAAGGGCACTTTGGACCCTAACGAGACTCTTGCTGTCTCCTGCTGCTTCCTGGGCCTTCAGTGTCTGGATACTGAGAAAGATCTAGGGTCAGTACCCGGCTGAACGTGTGGTTGTCGTGCTCTGGGTAGATGCCGATCGGAGCGTCGGCCTTGGAATAGAACTCCTCTTTTAGGGAAATGATTATCATCTGAACCTGTTCTCGGGTCTGCTCTTTGATGTAACCTGATACTTTGCCAATGTTAGTATTGTCCAGGGCTGCATCCACTTCATCCAAAACAAAGAATGGAGCAGGCCGAAAACCGTGCACAGCGAACAGCAGAGCCAGGGCGGCCACACAATTTTTTAAATTGCCTGAAAGTCAGATGGATCTTACTGCCAATGGAAAGAAGCTTGCTAATCCCAAGGAATGGGAACTAATTATAATGAAGCTACTCACATAAAGTTCAACTGGTCGTCCCTGTGATTGACTTATTGGCATTGGTCACACCCCATGTGATTAGATTTCTTTGAATACATTCTCCAGCAAAGTATACATTCAAACGAGTATATAAAACGTATCTGTATAGTTTTAAAAAAATAATGAAATGAATACTCATGTTCCTGCATTCTAATAAAGAGGCAGAACATTACTAGGATCCGAGAATGGGGTCGGTATTCCCATCTGAGAGGCTCCATTTGCCCAGGTACTAGGTCAGGGCTGCTTAGGCCAGTCATAGGCATATGACTCATGCAGAGTTCTTGCTAAAATGCAGACTCTGATTCAGTAGGTGGAGGGAGGTGTGAGTTTCTGCTCTTCTAACCATTCTCTGGGTGATGTGACTACTTCTAGTCCACGCGCTGCATTTTATGTAGAAAAGTTTCAGGACATAAAAGAAGTTCTCACTAAGTTCCACGGGATTCATATCATACATTCTAGGTTTTCCAATCAAATGCAATAAAATTAGAATGGAAAGTTCCATGTACTTGGAAGTGAAATAAGAGGATAAAAGAAAGTAAAGCTTAGATTAGAAGAGTAGCAAGAAAGTCGGAAATAATGAAGACAGAAGTAATGAGCTCAGAAAATTTCTGGAAAGACTCATTAAAAAATGAAAAATAAAAACGGCATCCATAACGAAATGGGGAAATTAAAAAAGATATGCCACCCTGGCTGGTGTAGCTCAGTGGATTGAGCGCGGGCTGGGAACCAAAGGGTCCCGGTTCGATTCCCCGTCAGGGCACATGCTTGGGTTGCGGGCCAGGTCCCCAGTGTGGGCCATGTGAGAGGCAACCATACATTGCTGTTTCTCTCCCTCTCTGTCTCCCTCCCTTCCCCTCTCTCTCTAAAAATAAATAAATAAAATCTTTAATAAAAAAAGAAAAAAGCCCGGCTGGTGTAGCTCAGTGGATTGAGCGCGGGCTGGGAACCAGACGGTCCTGGTTCGATTCCCGGTCGGGGCACATGCCTGGGTTGCAGGCCGGGTCCCCGGTGAGGGCTATGTGGGGAGCAACCATACATTGATGTTGTTTCTCCCTCTCTTTCTCCCTCCCTTCTCCTCTCTCTGAAAATAAATAAATAAAATCTTTAAAAAAAAAGAAAAAAAAGATATGCCATATTAAAAATAAATAACAGAAGAGTTATCAACAACTGCGCACAATTACAAGTGAAACGCTAGATGAAATGTATACATTTCTAAAAATATCCCAGGGACGGAAACCACAAACTTAAATAAATCAGTTAAGTGTTTGGAAATTGAAATGGTCGGAAAAAAAAAGAAACACCTCTTCTTCTGGAAAGCCTCAGTGCTGAATGATTTTTTAAATTTTTATAAACACATATAACAGAAAAGTTCCCCCTTTTTTTAAAAGATTTTATTTATTTATTTTCAGAGAGAGGAGAAGGGAGGGAGAAAGAGCAATGTATGGTTGCCTCTCACATGGTCCTCACTGGGGACCTGGCCTGCAACCCAGGCATGTGCCCTGACTGGGAATTGAACCGGTGACCCTTTGGTTCCCAGCCCGCGCTCAATCCACTGAGCCACACCAGCCGGGCAGAAAAGTTCCCATTTTTGAGCAAACAGGTCAGAGGCATCACACTCACCTGTACGGTTGTGTTGCCCTGACCACCAGCCACCCTCAAAGCTCTTTTCTTCTACTGGAAACTCCCCACGAAGAGACGGCCCTTCTCAGGGCCCCGGCCATCACCAGGCTACTCTGTGTCTCTACGAATCTGACTGTTCTAAGGGCCTCATATGTGTGGGGTCGTGTAGTACTTGTCCTTTTCTGTCTTATCTTACTTGGCCTTAAGTCTTCAGCGTTCATCCCCGAAGGCTAAATAACATTCTATCGCATGTATGTCCCACACTGGTTTATCCATTCATCACTCAATGGACCTTTAGATTGCTTCCATTTTTGGCTATTGCGAACACTGCTGTCACCCTAGATGATTTTAAAGGTACGTTCTACTACTTTCACAGACGATGCAAGAGCTATTATGCACAGAATGTTCCAGAAAATAGCCGCAGGGATTGGGAGGGTGTGGAGGGAAGCTCTCTGGGTCATTTTTTATGAGGCCGGTGCATCTCTGTTCTAAACCCCCAAAATGATAAGTCCGTTTTCTTTATAAATATAAAATTTAAATATCCCAAATAAAGAATTAGCCAACTGAATTCAACAGTGTATTAAAATACCTCATGATCAAGTAGGGCTTAAGCCTGAATACAGACTGTCATCGAACATTAGAAAATATTTTAATGAGATTCACCATCTTCATAGAATTAAGGAGATAAATAACAGGATTATGTTATTTAATGCAGAAAAATGATTTGGTAAACTTCAATGCTTATTTAGGATGAAAACCCTAAACTCTAGGCAAAGCAGGAATAGCAGCAATAATTTTCTTAATCTGGTAAAGGTTCACAGACAGTTTGTGACAGATTGGGGGATAATATGCCCAATAACTAAGGCTGACTTAAGAATAATATAAAAAAATAAAGAACTCCTAATATCAACAAGAAGGCATTACCTACTCAGTAGAAACCATGTGCAAAACATATAAATAATCAATTAACGGAAGTGGAAAGAGTCACTTGCTTATTAATCATTCAACAAATATTTGTCATCAGTTCGAGTCAAATAAGCTCTTACAACAAATATTTGTTGAGTTTGACTATATGACACCTGCTATTCAAGACGTGGGAGGAAACGTCCATTATGAAAATAAACTCAACTTGCTGCTCTCTTTCAGATTTCAGTCTTTTTGGGAGACAAATACGAGACAGGAAGGGAAGAAAATAAAACATTCTTTATGTTCCGTACAGGCAGATGGAATGAAAGCATAATGGAGAATAGCCGGGAAGGGGGTGTACAAAGTTTGTGATCGGAAGAGAAGGAACAAAAGGTCTCATTGAGAAGGAAGCGAGTGAGCTGGGGGATGAGCAGGGGGAAGGGTGGACCAGACAGAGAAAGCCGAGAGTGCGAAAGCCCAGAGACAGGATCTATCCCAGAGTTTTTGATCAGCTATGAGGCGCCTATGGTGACTGAACAGTAAGTTAGGTGGAGAATAATTGGATTAATGTAATGGAGGTTGAGATCACAGAGGGTCTCACAAGTCACTGAAGGGAAGCCGTTCAGATGGTTTGATCACAGGATTAGATGAAATGCACATAAAACAATGGTGTGATATTTCATCACCATCAGATTGGTAAAAATGCTGAGTGTTGGCGGGATTATGGTGGCTCGGTGAGTCCTGGGCACTACAGGTGAAAGGTGTGGAGATTTCCCTGTCCCTATAAATGTCACTGATTTTCATCCTTCTTCCTTAAATGTAGGGGCTATCCAAGATAAATTGTGAAGACTTTATGCTTCATCATTTCAACTACTCCCTCCAAGGGGATCACCCCAAATTTATATCTCTTACCAGGACACTCAGACTTCAAACCCCAGAACATGTAATATATCCTCCACCACTGACATGCTCTGAGTTTCCATGATTCATGGGTTGCTTTTACAAAATCTTGCACTTCTGTCTCTTTCCTAGTCCCAACACCCCCATCAGAACTGAAAATGGCCCTGGCTGGTGTAGCTCAGTGGATTGAGCGTGGGCTGGGAACCAGGCAGTCCCGGTTCAATTCCCAGTCAGGGCAAATGCCTGGGTTGTGGGCCAGGTCCCCGTGAGGGCCATGTGAGAGGCAACCACACATTGCTGTTTCTCTCCCTCTTTCTCCCTCCCTTTCCCTCTCTCTCTAAAAAAAAAAAAAGAACTGAAAGTGGACATGAGCAATCCCACATAGACCACACAGAATTATTCCTGACTGTGTCTGGAATTGCAACTGAAAAATCACTCAAAATCCCAACAGCTAGCAACTTCTACTGGCAGTGTCTCGGAAGACTTCATGAAATATAATATTTTACACTTACATTTAACTTAGCCTTTTGACCTCAAGAAATCTATTCTATTTTAGTCCTTGTCCTAATATGTAAAGATGCTTATATAAGTAGGTTCACTGATGTGCTGTTAAAAAATCAGAAAATTTTAAATGACTGTACATTAAATTATCATACACTGGAATTTAACAAAGAATGAGGCAGATCTTCACGTGATAACTTGGAAAGATGATCACAGAATATTAAGTGAAAGAAGAATGCTACATAACCATTATAGTGTGTTACTTTTTTTATAAGACAGAAACAGATAGATTCATTTTTATATGATTTTGTTCATACACTGAAATGTATCTTGAGAGAGATCCAGTGTACTTTGAATAAGAAACTAATCAGGTCCACGTCAGCAGCAATTTCAAAGGTCTGCTCATAACTTCAGATATACTTTAAAAAGCAGTGATTGTTAAAACTCTAGACTTTCATTGCTAATTTTTCAGTACAACTCTACAGATATTCTCTGACCTGTTTGCCAGATTCCAGAGTAGGAAACAAGGGATCTCACTTGAAGCTTTAACAGGACTTTCAGAACCAAGGAAACAGGAGACAAGTGGGCTTGGGAATCATTTTCCAGCACTGACACAAGCTGGCAAGAGAACTGAAGTGAATCAAATTCTCATCTGGTTCCTTACGTACAAACTTGGAATTCAGACCAGGGGGGACTCTGGATGTTGGGTTCGCCCCTGTCTATTGAGGAAGGGCTTGTCCTACCCATGGGCTATGCCTGCCAGGGGCATGCTCCCCAGGGGGAACCACGGAGCTGCCCAGGTTGAGGGGTACAGTACCACATTGAAGCTTCCATGGGCCAGAACCCCTTCTACCTCCATTTCTGCAGCTTCCCAGGGGTCTAATTACCTGGGATCACTTGTGGTAGGAGTGCAAGGGCAGCAAGAGTCAGGAGCAGGAGTCTCATGGTCCTTGGGAAGCAGGAGACAACAGATCTGGGAGTCCAGAACACTTCGTACAGTGTGCATCTGAACTAGCGTTTTATTGGCCCCTCTGGGGTGGGGGCAGAGGGATGGGGCGCTGAACTGGACAGATACATAAAAGCTAAACCATGCGGAGCATTTGTCTATTGGCTGGCACATTGATCGAACATCTGATACAGGCGCTGGAGGTCAAGCAGATGATTATAAGTCACGTGCCTTTAAGGCGTGTTTGGAGATATGTCCTGTAGGCCAGGACATCTTACCTGGTTTCCCCAGGCCTGTCATCGGGGTCCTGCCTTCTCTGCTTATGGTCTCTTTCGCTCCAGCATAAAACTACTTTTCAACTGTCTATTTACTTGTGTGTTTACCTCCACTGGACTGTGAGGTTCCTGAGAATAAGGACCGTGTCTCTCATTTTTGAACCCCAAGGTACAAAACGTATTCTCAGTGAAGGTTTGTGGAAATAAAGGTCAGAACACCTGCCAGTCTATAATCCAAATCTCTTACATATGTGTCCACCAAGGGAAGCAACTTGCCTGAGACAATAAATAGAGAGCTGGTTTGCTGCAGAGTTTGGGGGAGATAATTCATAACAGGAATCAGGAGGAATTTTACCCAATGTCATCAGAAATGCTCCTGACCCAAGGCAGCTCCCCAGTAACTTGGGACGTTACTTTTGACAGGGGCACCCTGGAGGCCATTGGAGGCCTGGGGTGTCTGTGCAGGTCTTGCCATTCAGACCTGCCTGCGGGATGCCGAGCCCTAATGTGACCTCCAGCGTCAGCCCGGCTTGTTTTCATCACATTTTCACCCTGGATCAACACTTGCTTCCTTCTTTCTCCTGGCTGATTAATACTTCATTGCATTTTTATACCACATTTTCTTCATCCATCAATTCTTTTTACTATTATTATTTTTATGTTTTTAGAGGGAGAGAAACATAATGTGTGGTTGCCTCTCATGCACCCCCATCTGGGGACCAGGCCCGCAACCCAGGCATGTGCCCTGACTGGGAATCAAACCAGCGACCCTTTGGTTCACAAGCGGGCACTCAATCCACTGAGCCACACCAGCCAAGGCTATCCATCAATTCTTCGATGTTAGGTTGTTTCCATGCATTGGCTCTTGTGGATAATGCTGCAATAAACATGGAAGTGCATATATTTCTTTGACATCCTGCTTTCATTTCGTTTGGGTATACTCCCAGAAGTGAAATTGCTGAATCATGTGGTAGTTCCAGTTTTAATTGGTTGAGGACCCTCCATCCTGTTTTCCATAGTGGCTGAACCAATTGCCGTTCCTGCTAACAGTGCACAGGGTTCCCTTTCCTCCACATTCCCGACAACCCTTGCTTGCCTTCTTGATGGTAGCCAATCTCGCAGTGCGAGGGGATATCTCGCTGTAGTTCTTAGTTGAATCCCCCTAATGATTAGTGACGTTGAGCAACTTTTAATGTACGTGTTGACCATTTGTATATCTTGGGAACATGCCTATTCAAATTCTTTGGCCATTTCTTTTCTTTCTGTCTTTTTTTCCCCCAAAATTTGACATTTATTTTCAATTTAATAAATCAATAAAAATTTATCTTTTGGTATTGCATTTTCTTTTGATTTCTCAATTGCACTACAATCATAATCCGATTATATTTTGTTTAAACAGTTATTCAATTATTTTTTTATTACTTTATTTATTTTATTTACTTTATTTGTTACTTTATTGTTTATTTTTTTATTACTTTATTGTTCTTCAATTACAGTTGTCTGCATTTTCTCCCCTCCCCTTCCCCTCACCCCATCCAAACCCACCTCCCTCCCTTGCTTCCACCCTCCCCTTAGTTTCGTCTCTGTGTCCTTTATAGCAGTTCCTGAAAACCCTTCTTAATTGGATTATTTATTGAATTGTATGAGTTCCTTATATGTTTTGGGTATTAACACAAAAACTCAAAGAGTTTTTTACTGTAAGTTTCCTCCTAGGAGTTTTATGCTTTCTCTTAAATTTAAGTCTTTAATCCATTGTGAGTTAATTTCTGTGAGCTTTGTAAGATATGGATCCAATTTAGTTTTTCTGTGTGTGGTTACCCAGCTTTTTCAATACCATTTGTTGAAGAGACTATTGTTTCCCCATTGAGTGCTCTTGGCTCCCTTGTGAAATATTAGTTGAACATATATGCAGGAGGTTAATTTTGGGCTGTTTATTGGTTTACGTCAGACAGAAGTTTCCAACCAAACATGAGTTCGTAATAAACGCAATGCGTTTACCTGAGGTGCCTTCTGTTTTATAAAAAAAACCCCTCTTAATGTTCTGGTACCTTCTGGTCAAAAAATCAAGGAGCTATTGTGTTGAATCAGAAGACAAGTATAAAACAAGGAACTTCCCAGAGGCTTCCTGAACTCTTTTTGGAAAGGCAAAGGCCCAGATGGAGAAAACAGTGCAATTGACATGGGACCCTAGCGAAGCAGGTGCAGAAGGAACAGAAAAGTGGTTTTCTTGGGTAAAGAAATTTGATACTGGATGTTACAAACATTCTTTTTAAAGATTTTATTTATTTATTTTCAGAGAGAGGGGAAGGGAGGGAGAAAGGGAGAGAAACAGCAATGTATGGTTGCCTCCCACATGGCCCCCACCGGGGACCCAGCCCACAACTCAGGCATGTGCCCTGACTGAGAATCGAACCAGGACCCCTGGGTTCCCAGCCAGCGCTCAATCCACTGAGCTACACCAGCCAGGGCTATAAACAATTTTTTTTAGAATGTTTTCATGGGAAACACTGGACGTTTTCTGGATTTCCTTCAAAATATTTAATTAGTTTTTTTTTTTTTTTTAGAATTATATATTGATGAGGTGGGACACTGTGGTATTTCTAGTGGTTTGGGCACCTCAAGATCTTAATCTAGCCTCGTGAGGACAGCAGAGACGAGGTCGTGTGCTTTAATGAACCCATGGAAAAGAGGCTGCGGTTAATCCCCACACTGAGAAGCCCCCAGTTTTCCTGCTTCACTCTAAATTCTTGCTGACCTTGTGAAGATGATGACTGGTATATTCACCCAAAGATCTTTTCTTTTTGAATAATTATTAGAATTTTGGGAGGTCTTGATAGGTGCTTCGGTTGTTCAGTGTGGATGGACATCTGTCTTCCTTGGAACGCAGCAGTAGTTCCCATGGCTACATGGCCTTCTTATCCGTTCACTGGGTTTGCAGCCTTTCCTGCAGTGTCCTTTGGTGAGCCAGCAAGGCTTTTGGCCCCTGCAGACTGAAATGAGTAAAGAAAGGCAATCTTCTCAAAATAACGATGCTCATAGTCATGACAATTAGGGCAACCCTGTCTGTAATCTTCACAACAACTCTGTGTTTATTAAGAAAGATTACAAAAGCAAAGCAAGGTTTGTTATAGACTATATTTCTAATCATCTTATCACCAATGTCAAAGGAACTTGCTGTCCAGCAGGAACTGAGGTTATTTGGTAAGAAGTCATGTGATTATGTGCAATTAGCTGAGCAGAGTGAGCTAATCTAATTGCCATACCACAGGCATAGGAATTTCAACTGGAATTGGATGCACAAAAGTCACAAAAATGATTGTCCTAAGAGGCAACAATGAAACAAAGCTGATGTCTTAGTTGGAGCCCTCAGGAACACGGCTCTGGTAGACCACGCCCGTTTCCCACACTTGCGCATGTGCCACAGTCCTCCAGAGGGCTTGTTGAGACACAGAATGCCGGGCTCCACCTCCAGAGTTTCTGATTTAGTATGTCTGGGATGGGACTTGAAAATTTGTATTTCTAAAAATGACAAGACATTGATGAAAGAAATTGAAGAAGGTGTAAGTAAATGGAATAATGTCCCATGTTCAGGGATCAGAAGATCGATATTGTTATAATATCCACGTCACTCCAAACCATTTATAGGTTCAATGCAATCTCTATCAAAATTCCAGTGGCGTTTTTCATAGAAATAGAAAAAACAGTTCTAAAATCCCTATGGAACCACAAAAGACTCCAAATAGCCAAAGTAATCTTGAGAAAGAAGAACAAAGCTGGAGTTATCATGTTTCCTGATTTCAAATTATGTTGCAAAGCTATAGTAATAAAAACAGCATGATACGGGCATAAAAACAGAAACATAGACCAATGAAACACTGTACTTTGAACTATGCACTGATTATTGATGTGCAACTAGATGAATCATCATAGAGGAAACTACTCATGTGAGCAGCACTGGAAGACCCCTTCATGTCTTCCTACAGTCACTAATATTCCTCCTCCCCTCCAAGGTAATCCCACCCTGACTGTAAAAAACTCCACCCCTTCTTGGATCCACATCCTTTGCTGTATAATTTTACAATGCTCTCCATTACGGTTGAAGAGATGTGCCCCACCATTTGACTCTGGCATATCCGTGTGACTTACTTGTTAGTAAATGTGATTTCTTGTTCAGGTCAAAGTTTATTCAACAGTATGTTGCTTAGTTTCAAAATATAGAAATTCTTTGATATTCTTTTATGATTGATTTCTAATTTTATTGATTATGTTGGAAAATATCTTTATGATAGTATTTGGCTTAATGTAGCTTTCTTTGTAGTCTTATTTATGGGATATTTTTGTAAATTTTTGATGTGTGCTCAAAAGAATGCTTACTCTCTGTTGAGTATATAAATATCCTTATATAAATGTCTATAACTCTATCTCTCTGCCTACCTACCTACCTACCCTAGCTTAAGCTTATTCAATAGATTGGTCAGATATTAAGCATGTGGTTATTAATCAAGTGTTAAAATTAGGTTAAAGATCCTCAAACACTATTGCTAATTCACTATTTTGTCACTTGCTATTCAAATTTGGAAGGTGAAATTGTAGGTGTTAATAGGTTCTTGCAGCTCAATTATTTCTTTTACCAGTGTATAACCCATCTCTTTGTTAATTATTATATTTTTGCTTCAAATTACTTTTTGTTGCACATTAAAATGACGACTTCAGCTTTCTGTTAGTTTATATTTGCCTAGTAAGGCACTTCATTATTTTAATGGTTTCCTATTTTTTATATCAAGCATGTCTGTCTTTCTAAACGAGACATTGTTTGTTCTTTCTCATCTGAGAGCCAAAACCTTTATTTAGTAAGTTTAGTCCATTTACATTTATTGTTATTAAAATGATATTTGGACTTATTTCTGCTATCTTATTTTACATTCATATTTATTGTAATTTTTAATTTACTACTTTTAATTAGAGGAATAAGGTTTTTTCTCATCTGGTTTAAAATGCACACTCATTTTACTTTTATTCTTACGCAATTAACCCACGTCCATGATAATCTACCTTTATTCTTATCTATTTTTAAGCTTATCTATAATTATATCTTAGTCCTTAAGGCAAGCACCTCAGCAGTGTTCTCCTGATCCTTGCCGTCTCTTCCCTGAGCTTGGCCAGCCTCTTAGTCATGTCGATTATCTAAAATTTACGGAAATTATGAAACATATTTTCTCTTTGTCTATTATCCCCTCAGTCTAGTTTCTTTTAAGCCAATTACAAAATTATAAATTAATGGATAATTCTTACCTCTCATATCATTTCCAACATCCTTCTGGATCTTTTTTTCCCCTATTTTAATTCTTCTTCCAAGAGTGTTTTCAAAGTGTGTCTTTGTATAGCAAATATTCTGAGGCCCTCAATGTTTGAGAGTATTTTTGTTATCCTCCTCCCTATAAACAGCAGTGTAAATGGATATGAAATTCTAGGTTCAGAGTTCTTTTCCTTCACTATTTATTTGTGGTTTTTTTTCATGTCTGTTATAGTTGAGAAGTTGCCACAATCCTCATTTTTTCTGGCTTTATGTAAAAAATATTCATTTGGGTTTTCTAAAGCTCTTTTGCCCTGAAAGACAAGTGGTTTGTTCTGGCTGTCTAATCCAAAGGAGACATAGAGAGAGTGCTCACGAAAACCAAAATTGCACACTTAGTCTATCTAGCAAGCTGACCTCTAGGAATTTATTCAGAAATTTTTGTCCATGGAAGTAAAAATACATGTGCAAAAAGGCGGTTGCAGTTTATTTTTTGGTTTCATCAAAGATCTGGAAAGATTAGATTTTACCCTCAATAGGGATTAGATGTACCCATTATGATCCATTCATGTGGTGAATAGTATGTGACTTCTAGAAGCAATGAGGTCAGTTGTGTGTGTTCACAGGAAGATGCCTTCCGTACATCGTTGAATTAAAAAACAGTTTAGAACAACAGAGAGTTACTTTTTTGGTTAAATAACTATAGGTACATACATATTCCTATGCATTTACCCATGCATAGGAAAAAGGTTTCAAACATCAGACAGGTGAAGGGAATGGTATCTTGTCTAAAAATTACTCAGGCTTTCACAAACAGTAGTTTCAAAGCTCTGGACACATATTTGTGAAGTCTTATTATAAATCATTAACAAAATCATAGACTTTTGTAGTTGGAAAGGAGCAGAAAGGACTCTGCTGTCTTCCACATGACTGCTCTGCAGATTTTCTCATCCCAGACTAGGAGAACAGGGACCTCGTAGGAAGGGGTAGTAGAACTTCGTATCTAAGAAAGGCTTATGGACACGCGATTTAGTAGAGATTGTCAAGACGGCTGAAGTCAGGCAGTTGGGTCCTGGGGACACTGATTGGTGCAAAGTGCCAAAGGTAATTTGGACGCTGAGGTCACACCTGAGCACGAGAAGGACTTCTTGGAGGATACCCTGCACTGCCCCATGGCTGTGGGGGTCCTGGCCAGAAAACCTTCCCCAGGATGGGCCTCAGGTTTGTCCTGAGGTTTATCGAGTACATTCCGATGAAGTCAAGCAGATTGCAGGCACCCCTAAAAACCCTGTCTGAACTGGCAGAAAGATATTAAACCTTCCATAGGCAGATCCCCCATCTTAGCTCTATTTTGTTTCTTTTTTGCTTCTGGTTACCTGGCAACATCTGGAACAGGATGAAAAATATGGTAAGGGTCAGGAGCAAGAATTTCATGGTCTTTGAGAAGGTTGTGGCAGATCCAGGAGTCCAGAATATTCTGTAGTGGGGCTCTGGACTCAGGTTTTTGTTTCCTTCCATGGGGCGGGGTTCAGGGGGTGGCTCGTGAACAATGAAACTAAGAGCGGTATAAAGGGCCGTTGATTCTTTGACCAGCGGCTCACTATTCAGATGAGCCTGTACTAAGTAAGCCGAGGGGAGGCTGAAGAATAGAAGAGCGGGGGAAAAGATCATGGAAGCATATAAAGTGAGAATCACACCCCAAGACGTCTTCCTAGTCTCCTAGCCCACCCCACTCCGGGCGCCTTGCGAGCTCCCTGCTCATGGCCCCTCCCCCTCTATTCTAGTCCTCCTCACACTGCACTGAGGCCAATAGAAAACGTTTGAGGGCAGAAACTCTCTCTTTACTGTGTTTCCAGGGCCGGGGGTTTAAATGAAGAAAATAGTATTTTAGTGAAGTAAATAAACGCATCTTCATACAGCACATAACATCCTGGGGACTCTGACAGTCAGGATCCTTGGCATCGAGTAGGCTAGACTTCGTTATTTTGTAGATGGAACGCTGAGATGAAGAGACAGGGATGATTCACATTCTGGGTGGATGGAGCGGGACCCTGCGAGATTTTATCATGCTGCTTAGAACGGCATGCGATGTAAAACTTAGGAATTGTTCATTCCTGAAATTTTCCATTTAATATTTTCAGACCAAAGCGGACCAGGGGTAACAAACCTGGGAAAGCAAAACCACAGATGGGGGAGGGGGCAGCTACTGCAATGATTTTTTTCTGCCAGTGAACTGGGTTCTTTAGTATGATCTGAACAACAGATCAATTAAGGTTTTTTTACTCTCTGAATTAAATCCCAATATTCTTACTTAATTCCTGTTTACATGAACTATTAAAATCCCCTGTGTGTTTGAGCATTTAAATTCTCCTCATATTAGATTTCACATTATAAATTAATATTGTTGTTTTTAATGATGCATCCATTTTTATGACTACACAGTTTCTCTGTAGATTGTGCCATTTACTTATTTAAAAAAAAAATCCTCACCCAAGAATATGTGTATTGATTTTAGGGGTGGGGGAGAGAAACATCTATGCAAGACAGAAACATCGATTGGTTGCCTCCTATCAGCACCCCAACCGGGGACTGAACCTGCAACCTACACGGAGCGGGTAGGTGTGTGCCCTGACTGGGGACAGAACCCACATACTTTTGGTGGACAGGACAGTGCTCCAGCCGACTGAGCCACCCGGCCAGGGCTGTGCCATTTACTTTTACATAATATTTTGCTTTGTCTTGCCCTTGAATTCCACTTTAACTTTTGTGTTAAATGTAAGAATTGTATATAATAATTGCCTATACAAATAATTGTCTAAAAAGTATTGTACTGCACCTCCAACTTCCAGAAGTGCAGGTGAGAAGTCTGTTGCTAGTTTGATTCTCTTTCCTTTGTTGGTATCTTGTATCTTTTGCCTGGAAGCTTCTCATATTGCCTTTCTACCCTGGCAAAGCGGATTAATTTGTTTTGCCATCTAGGTCTAGGTACGTGCTTTCTGCCACGAGTATGCCTGGGACTTGGTGGGTTCTTTTAATGTAGAAACTCATGATTTTCTTCGGTGTTGAGAAGCTTCCCTCTATTATGCCTCTATTACTTTCATAGATTACCCTTCTAATTTTTGAGCTAATTATTCGGAGAGACATCGTGGAAGAGTTCTTTAAAATGCATTGCCTGCCCTGGCTGCTGTAGCTCAGTGGATTGAGCACGGGCCTGTGAACCAAAGGGTCACTGGTTCGATTCCCAGTCAGGATGCATGCCTGGGTTGCAGGCCGCATCCCCGGTGCGGGGCACGTGAGAGGTAACCACACACGGATGTTTCTCTCCCTTTCTTTCTCCTTCCCTTCCCCTCTCTCTAAAAATAAATAAATAGCATCTTTAAAAAATAAAATAAAATATGTTTCCCTTTTGAAGTGTGGCAGAAATTATCTTATGAAAGCAAGAGTAAAGCCAGGAAGCATTCCCCAGTTAACAGTTTTCACTTCATCGTGTTTAGTTTTCATTGTGAAACGTCTCTTCCACGTCATCAGATAGATCATCAGTTTAGCTCTTCTCGTGACACCCTTTGTTTACTTCGATACAATTTTAATACAATTTTAAACAGACCATATTGCTTAGAGTTCTAGAGGTAATTGTTTTGGCCCTTCATTTTTATTTCCTTGAAACCTTCATTATGTCAAAAATTTAAATTTTATCTGATCCTTCTATCCGTTTCACTCCGGTGAGAATGCAGTGGGCGTCAACTGTTTCCCTCTGCACAGCGTGTCCCTTCCGGGGGCGGCCCCCGCAGCTGGACTTGCTCATCGCAGGGCCATCTCCCCAGGACGCTGGCGGGAGCACATGAGCGGTAGTGGGTGAACCAATGTCCTGTGTGGAATTAGGACCTAAAGCTGAGACAGCACTGAGACTGGAGCTCATATATCCTCACCTTAAAATGACCGAGAAGCAAAACTGTGGCCTTCCCAGCTCCAAAGAGGGAGATGTGCTCTCTCGCGGTGTCTCACATGGTAGAGCATTACCCAAATGTCAGTCAGTGCCAATCTCGGGGCATCTAAGACAGATGAATGGCCCCGACCGCCCTTCCTGTGCCTGGTCAGAACCATTCGGACCCACGTCTGTCTGAATCAGAGCTTTGGGTCTTCATTACTATGCTATACTTGCTGCGAAACACCCATCCTTTTAAAAAGAGAATGTCCTCTGCACTGTGCAGGAAATTTTTAGTTTGATGTAATCCCACTTATTTATCTCTGCTTTTGTTGCCTGTACTTTCGGAGTCGATTCCACAAAAATACCGCCAACGCAAATGTCAAGGAGTGTCCCCCCAAGTTTTCCTCTAGGAGCAGTGGTCACCTCCCCCGGTCTTTCCGGACTGGCTTCAGGAGTCAGCCCTGCTAGGGACCTTTCCTCTGGGTGCACCCGCCCCGCTTCTCTTGTTCCTTCTCTGAGCAGAAGTCTTAGGACTATGAGCCTTCTCTCCATTTCCCAAAGCCAGGGGGAGTGCTGAACGCCTCGGTTGTTTTCCCTATCACAGTTTTCTGAGTGTGCTTAGCATGATCTGCAGAGGCCTGCATGCCGTCTGGGGGGAAACACGTGACACCAGCTACAGAAGGGGGGCGGCGGTGCCTGAAGTGCTGGCGGGGCACGTGAGCTGGCTGGGTGGGTTTGCAGGTGATGTGTTGTGTGAGCTTCAGAGCAGGCCTTGTGGTGGGGTCCCGTGCATTGGAACCCATAGCCCTTTGTTGAGTTCTGCACCTCAGTTGCTGTAAGCTCACCCCTTTTCTTTGCTCGTAGCTGTCATTAGAGTAGTCAGTTGTGCGGATACCCTCAGTGTTCCGGGGGGTGGGATGAGAAAGAAGTGGACCTTCTGCACAGTGTCCTGCACAGCTGGGGGTGCTTGCCCTCGGTAGGCTCTCACTTTCCCCAAGGGAGACATTGCGGACCCAGGCGGTTTCTTCTGGCACCGACCTATGTCGCCTCCAGGAAGGGGTGATGGGGAAGGGGTGATGCAGGTAATTTAAAGCTGCTCTTTTTTTCCCCTTTTCATTGCATTTATTCTTTAAAAAAATGGTTTTTAATCCTCACCTGAGGATTTGTTCATTGATTTTAGAGAGAGGAAACGAGAGAGAGAGAGAGAGAAACGTTGATGTGGCAGAAACATTGATTGGTTGCCTCCCATACGTGCCCCAGCTGGGATCAAACCCACAACACTTTGATGCGCAGGAGGATGCTCCAGCCAACTGAACTGCCTGGCCAGTGCACGTCTGTTCTTGTATTCTCTTTTCTTCAATGGGGTGTTGGGATCCCTCTACTGGTAGAGCAAAGAAATCTACCTGTGTATGTTAACTCATCTGTGCATACATATGAGGGAGGACAAACCCTCCCCAAGTTTATTTATTAAAAATCGTGTATTTATTCTTTCATATTTAGACTCCAGTCACCTTCAAAGTACTCTCCCTTTGATGCAATGGCCCTAGTGAGACATTTTTTCCACTGCTCAAAACAGTTTTTGAACTCATCAATTTTGATGCCTTTTAGTGTTTCTGGGTTTTTTTTTTTTTCTTCCGTCTCTTACACATCAGCCAAACATTTCCCTTTGAGGACTTTTTTCATCTGGGGAAACAAAAACAAAGTTGCTTGGGGGCGAGATTGGTTGAATAGGGAGGGTGGGGCATGGGCGTCATGCTGCTCTTGGTCAAAAACTGCTGAACACTCAGTGCTGTGTGAGCAGGTGCGCTTGTAAATCACCCATCGTAAAACAGGCAAACCCATTGAAAGAGTCTTCAGAAAAAATTCACTGAGGCTGAACACAGCTTCTCACACACCAGCGGGTACACTGAAACAGATGGGTTCCTAGGACACTCACCTGGGGGGGAGGCCTCCACTACAAGGGGCCCGCCCTCCAGAAGACAATTCCCAGGGTTTTTTTGGGTCCCCTCTCATACAACAAGTTTCTTCATCCATGAAGTGAGGCCATAAATATGTACATCCTGCGGTGGTTATGGGAAATCTAATAAGAAAACGACTAAGCCCTCTGTAGGAATGCTTTTGTTTCACTGACCACATCAGAAATACATATCTCCATGGGGACGAACCTCATTAAGTAAACACCAGTGCTTATGTGCAGTTCTTTTGCCTTTAAAGATCCCACTCATTCGCAAAGTTATTTAGGTTAGCCCTTAGCCCCGCATCCCCTTTCCTGACGTGGTTTCATGCATCTGTAACAGATCAGTCTTCTGTCACAGTCTGCATTCCATCCTGGGACCCCTTGATCTCCTGAACAATTTAAAAAGTTTGTACACATTTATTTGCATACTGTCTGGAACAATTCGATGGGTTTTGACAAATGCACAATGTCATGTACTAACTGTTACAGTGTCACACAGAATAGTTACACCACCCTGAACACCCTAAAAAATACGCTTCACTGACTCAACCCTCCATCCTCCCCCCAAATCTTTGGCAACAATGAACCTTTTGACTGTCTCTATAGTGTTTGATTCTCTGAAACAGCATATAGTTAGAATCATAGAGTATGTTGCCTTTTCAGACTGACTTTCACTAAATAATATGCACTTAAAATTCACCCACGTCTTTTCATGGATAATAGCTCATTTCTTTGAATCGCTGAATAATATTCCACTCATCATTCTGCCACAATTAATCTATTTATTCGCTTATTGTAGGGTCTAGCAGGTATTTCAAGCCCAGCAGCTGCCTGTGGGCTTGAAATAACTGAGCTTTAAGATGAAGCAGAAACTCTGGGCACTGGTTTTTGCTTTGACTTTCCTGAGGACAAGGTTGGACTTTTTCCATGGTGGGGTGGATGGAGTCGGGACAGAGGGGACCCAGAGGCAACCTTCCACACGAATAAACCACGCCACGCCACAGTCTCCCTTGCTTGGGTCCTGGGAATGCTTTCCTCGAGGCCTCTTTTTCTGGCCCCTGGTTAGAGAGAGAGAGCTTCTCCCAATGGTGTTGCTGTTGGTACCTGCTGACCGAAGGTTGGGAAATGAAAGGGGGAAGAATCCTTGAGAAAACCACCCCATCATAGGCCATTCCTCAGGTGTCGTTTCTCATCTCCAACCCATCTACCATTTTTAACTCTGTACTTTCCTCAGGTAGTCACTTCTTGAATTTTTTCCAGAGTTATAAGTTTTAATCAGTGGAAGGGATAGGCTGTAGTGGACTTACTTCAACTTGATTACCATATTTTTCAGACTATAAGATGCACTTTCCCACCCCAAATTTGGGAGGAAAATGGGGGTGCAACTTATAGTCCGAATGTAGCTGTTGAGTTCTGTTTACATTTACATTGGTGAAATATTATGTTATTTGTTATTAAATATTTTACCACATTTTTTGCTTTAAAATGTTTTTTCCTGTTTTCCTCCTCTAAACCCTAGGTGCGTTTTATGATCCAATGTGTCTTATAGTCCAAAAAATACGGTAGTACCCAAAGACTCAATATTCTGTTTTTTGTTTTTTTTTTGTTTTTTTTTTTAATATACAAATTGTCATCACTTTGGCCAGTGGGTGCCCTTCAAACGGATTCCTTTGTCCTTTTAATTTGAGCCCATTAAATTGTGTAAGTTTCCTTTCTAAAACATGAAATGACAACTCTATTATATTAATGATATGAATACCATATATTTTTTGTACTACAGGTGTGACAGGTAACCTCCGTGTTACTGAATCGCAGAAACGCCTCCCAGTCTGCAGAGAGTGGGACTCCGAGAGAGTAGCCCCCGCCCGCAGAGAGCAAGGAGTGCGGCAGGATCCCCCAGGAAGGCAGCAGCCCCCCCGCAGAAACACCTCCCACCTGCAGAAGGGGGGCGGGGGCGAAGGACAAGCAACGTCCATGTTTGTGACTCAGTATTTTGTAAGCTCCCATGTTTTGTCTCTGTACTTTGTAACTTGCATATTTAGCCCCTGTGCTTTGTCCTTGATTGTAGAACTTGTGTTTAGCTTGAATCATGTAACATCCTGTGCTTTGTTTTACCAAATAAGATAGCTAGATTTAACTTCTGCATCAAGCTTCTGTAACCCTTGCTTTCCCACGTAGGCAGGAAGTCTTGCCACGTAGGCAGGGCGTGAGTCTTGTCACGTAGGCAGGAAGTCCCAGGCTATTTAAACCCCGAAAGGTCTTCGGGACTTGGAATTTGGAGACCCTCTTCTCCGAGCCCGCGCATGGCGCGTAATAAAGAGTCGTGCTCAACCATCTCTCCCGCGTTGTGAGTCATGTTTCTGCAACACAGGAAGGAGATTATTGGTATTTCCTTGTTTCCCACATGGACGGAGAAAATAAACATTACAATAATTTTTCTGTTTCTTACTTCAACAAAGTTTGTTTTTTTTTTTTTTAAAGATTTTATTTATTTTTAGACAGAAGGGGAGGGAGAGAGAAAGAGAGAAAGAGAAACATTAGTGTGTGGTTGCCTCTCACGTGGGCCCCACTGGGGACCTGGCCTGCAACCCAGGCATGTGCCCCTACTGGGAATCGAACCTATGATGCTTTGGTTTGCAGCCCACACCCAATCCATTGAGCTACACCAGCCAGGACCTTACTTCAATAAAGTTTTGAGAGATGTTTATCCCTGAAATTAGTAAATGACACCATGCAACAGCACATTGGTTAAACCAGGCAGAGAGTGAAGCTGAAAGAACTATGAGCTGCCAAAAGAAAGGTAAGATTTACTTCAATTTGGGTCTCAAAAACACCTCCAAAGAAAATTTTCATCAAGAATCTACAAAGTCACTGGGAAAGCTTTTTCAATGTGGTTGTGGACTTTCAATGTGACTGTGGACTTTTGCCCCGGGTCTGTTAGAGGGCTGTGGGTAGTTTTATTTGAGAAGACATCAGCAGTGTTCTCGGAGGAGGGAACCCTGTTGCTGTCCTCTCGCAACAAATGTTTGCAGGTCTGAGTGTTGATTAGTGTAGAATTTCATCTGCTTCCAGGTACATGAGTTCTCTTTGTGAGAACGTGCCTCTGCTGTTTGGGAACAAGGACTGGAGTACAGAAGATCCCAGAAACAAAATCCTGAATTTAAAATGTTATGTCTTCAGTATCAGGGAACTGCTGCCCTCTGGAGGTCAAGTTTTGACTCACAGAACTCTCATAGGAGTTTAGTGTGTTTTCTTTACCAAATAGATGTTTATTTTCTTTGAACAATTAGGGTTGCTCTACAATCTCCAGCTTGCCCAAGAATTTATAGGTTCGTCTGTTGTGTGTGTGACTTCTCCTACGTGTGAGACTGAGAGTGGAGAATCCAAGTCCAACTGCACAGAAACTTCATTTCTTTAGTGTGAACTTTTTTCTTTTGATTCTTACAGGCCTCAGCCAGCTCCGTGACTCACCTGCCTCCTTCTCCCTTGCACGACCACTCCCTTAACGAAGCCCTCCGGGTAATGAGGTTCTGCTTGGCAATACGTAGTCTTAGGAACAAAGCCTCAAGACCACAGAGACTGTTTCAATCAAACTAAAGATGACGCTTAGGCCTCCCTTGTGCTTCAGCTCCAGGCCCAGAAAAGCAGCCAAACAAGAGCAAGTGAATCCATGGCTGACATCAGGGCCAGGTGCAATGATCAGCCGCTCCCACCCTAGTGCTGACCAATCAGTCGGGACCACAACCCTGACCATGACCCTAACTCCCTGAGTCACCATGATGAATGATTTTCCCCTATGTAACCCATCCCTGGGAAGCCACTGGGGAGCCAGGTGTCTGAGCATTGGCTCACCTGTGTCTCTGGGGGTAGGCCACTTCCTAAATGTAAAGCCTTACTTTTTGGGCTGCAGACTCCTATTTGTGTCTTACTAGGCTTTGATACATGCAGGCAAATGAACCTTTTTTGTCCAGTAACACAAGAGGATTTTGTCCTTGAGTCTTTGTCTTCCTGGTGCTTTCTGATGCTACATAAGTACAGGATAGTTGCAGAAGTCACATACCTTGAATGTTGTTGGAGACAAGACAGGACTGGGGGAAAAAAGGAGTTTCCTTTAAAAGTTATCTATAGATTAAATAGTTGAGGTTGCCTATGGAGGTTATTGGAAAGTGTAAAGATTTTATAAAAGCCTCTAAAAATTCTCAGATGGGCTGATATAGATTAGATCTCTGGGAGAGGTCAGCAACTAGGTCAGGTATTCAATCCAGGATTGGCATCATCGGCTTTAGCACAAGTGGTGCCATTTTGGGCCCATGATTTTTCTCTTTAATAATATTAGAGAGTAGTACATTATAGAAAAAGAAATTTGGAAAAAGAGAAGCTAAGGGCATCTTCTGCAAATTTGAGTCTAAGGTAAAATGTCAAGGGCAAAAGAGAAGGGAATTGTGAAGGTAAAACATTTAACGTTTGTTAAAAATGTGTCTCTGTTTAGGTTTTAAACTTGCTTCTCCCTCCCCCTCTTAGTAATCATCAGATTCCAGCACTTGTCCTAGCAACCATAAATCCTACTCACTGTTGGTGAAATAAATTTCAACCAGATAAGGAGAAAATGTTCCCTTCTCTCAAGCAGTCCACTAACAAAGCAGAAAATATCCAGTCTGATACAACTAGTTTCATGAAGATTAACACTAACAAAGAATTTTTGTAGATCATCCAGACCTCCAAATTTGTTGCTATGTCCTATAAAATAACCTTGACCTCCATGAGGTCTGTAATTCCAGTTGGTTGCCACATTTATTATATTTGTCGTATTTATCTTTTCTTAAGATAAAAAGCCAGAAAGGATCACCAGACCTTCCAACTCCTCTCATAAAATGAAACGAACAAGTAATATGACTCTACAAGTTTGTTATCTACACCAACATTTGGATACATTTACATGAACAATGGCTATTGTGAGAAGAATTGATTCAACAGTATCATTTTATAAATATCTCTTCTACTGGATTCCACCTCATCCTGTCTCTGTGGGAAAAAAATGTACTTTCTTCAAGACTTCAGATAAATCTGCATTCCCACCCCCGTTCTCAGGAGCTGCTGGCCTTGGGAATGTTAGCACCGCTCTCTGAACTTCCCTGTCCTGTTTGTATCTGTTCCTGTCCTTGTGGGAACCAGGACCTGGCACAAAATGGTGCTTGAGAAATAGTAATTGACCCTCCCACCTTCTCTCGCTCCCTCTTTTCCTTTTTCCCTCAATTTTTATTCCCACCTCCCTGCCTTCTTTGCTCCTACGGTGCCCAGCGGAAGCC
This sequence comes from Micronycteris hirsuta, assembly GCA_004026765.1. Classification (NCBI taxonomy): domain Eukaryota; kingdom Metazoa; phylum Chordata; class Mammalia; order Chiroptera; family Phyllostomidae; genus Micronycteris; species Micronycteris hirsuta. Next base: position 40,407 of record PVJI01010243.1, read on the forward strand.
TGAATGTGCAAGAAGTGCTCTATGACTCTTGACAGAAGGGTGGGGACAATTTGTTATTTAAAATTTCTCTTCTTGTGAATGGAAAAGGGGCTATGTAATGCATTTGACAAGCCCAGTGACTAAAAGTAAGCTCGTAGGATGATCGGATTGTAAAATCCTAACTGGGCAGGTCAGGGGAGCACTCAGGCCGCAGGCCTACAAAAGGCTAATCTTCGCCTTAAGCAAACCCTGTTGTTCTTCTTGTGCTTTTGGGCTAACACACCTTGAAATGACAACGTGATCCTCTGTTCCAGACCCCTCAGAGGTGTAACCAACCTGCAGGGAGCCCAAATCTTGTTAATTATCCTGTAATCCAACCATAATTTTCCCACCTTGCTTTCTCCCACTTAATCTGTAGGTGCCCTCCTTAATTCCAAATGTATACAAAGAACCGCAACTACTTTGAATAAATCAAGTATTTACTCTGCCTCTCCAGTAGAAGCTGTATTTCTAGTAACCAAGTAGCTCGAGTTGATAGGAAAAGTTCTGTTTTATTGAGCTGTTGCCAGCAACTCCTAAAGAATTTAGGCCAGGACTGTAACTTGTGTTAAAACCACTAAGTGCATGATTGACACAGAACGAGGCATTTGTATAGGCAAGAGTAACACTGTACACAATAGATTACTTAGAACATAGATGGGGAAAACCAGCACCATTCAATAAAAAGATCAGGCAGTCATCACTTTAATTCAGTTGTGAATGTGAATATTAAGTGATATTTACATATTAAGTGAGCCCGGATGTATCGCCGTATAAAGAACCCAGAGTCACCTCTGGTGCAATTTTGTTAGAAATAATAACCTGAATCACTAAAATCATTAGGACTAACCTCCTCTTTACATGGTACATTGATGAACAAGCTGAAGAAAAACAGACAGAACAGAGCACAGGCTGCCGTAAGAATAACTTGGTCCACGGTCTTCAACGAGCCCGTGTCTGACGAGTCAGTATGTGCTAGATTGGCAGAGGTGAAGGGGTATAAGATCACATACCGTGCTTTGGGCATGCAATGCTTTTTGCTCTACTATGAGCTAATATGCATAATAAATTTGAAACATACTTCAAAGCAAAACAATCCATCAAGAACAGCACTGGAAGGAACCCAAACCTGAATAGATCAGTGAGCCGTGAAGACAAGGAATGGTACGGAGCGCCTCCCCTCCTCCCGCAAAGTCCCACGCTCGCGAAGTATTAACACTGAGTTCTAGTCTGTTCTGCTCAGAACAGTCCTTGTTCACGCTCTTTTGCCCCAGCATAATTATTAGTAATGCTCTCCTTCATTCTTGAATGTGTCCTTTTATATTAATTATGCATGAATTATATGGTCACCTCAGATCTTGCAAGCTTTGAGGGAACAGTTAATTCCTGTCTTACACAAGTTGTTCCAGAAGAAAGAGGAAATGTAAAAGCTGCCCAGATGATTTTGGGCGGTTAGTATTATCTTGATTTCAAACACAGATATGAGCAATGAAGAACAGGAAACAATAGGCCACATCTGCTCTGTAAGGATGTGCCAAAATTCCATATTAAATTGTAAATAACTAAATTTAATGATGTGTTAAAAGTATACTATGACCAATTAATATATATTTTAAAATGCGAAGATGATATAATATCAGAAAATCTAACAATGTAATTCTCTTAGTAGAAAAAGAGGATTATAGAATTACCTTAAATAAACCAGAACAAAATATTTTATAAATTTCAGAAAAATTATGGTGACATGTCTTAAGAAATTAAGTAGAGAAGAGAACTTACCAAACATGCTAAATATTAAGTGCCAAACTCTTGGCAAAAATGTTATGTATTTTCAAGGAACTTTGCATGCATTTGTTTTAAAATCAGAAGGAAAACAAGGATTCCCACTAAGAAAAGTTTATTGTAACAGTGGAGGCCCTGGTCCATTAAGGAAAAACAAGGATTAAGTGCAAGGACTGAGAAGGTAGAGAAACAATCGTCATATTTGCAGAGGACACCCTCCCTTACCTGGAGTAATCAATCACAGGACAAACTAATACAATTCAAAAGAGGGTCCAGCAAACTTTCTGGATATAAGATCCACTTGAAAGAATCAATAGCATTTCTCTATGTTACCAATGATCAAGTGAAAAAGATAATGTAAAGTAAGATAATTTTCATTAGCAGCAAAGTCTTAGACTATTTTGATCATACATATAAAAGACTTCTATAGAGTCTTCTGTGAAAACTCTAACGTACTAGTAAAGGACAGAGATGGTGAGACATCTGTGCTCCAAGGTCACATGACTTGAAACACCCACTTCACCCAAATAGATCTATGAATTCAACACATTTCTGGGTTTTTTTTTTAAATTTTTTTTTTATTTTTTAGAGAGAGGGGAAGGGAGGGAGACAGAGAGGGAGAGAAACAGCAATGTATGGTTGCCTCTTACATGGCTTTCATGGGGACCTGGTCCGCAACCCAGGCATGTGCCCTGACTGGGAATTGAACAGCGACCCTTTGGTTCCCAGCCCACGCTCAATCCACTGAGCTACACCAGCCAGGGCTGAATTCAACACATTTCTAATACAAATTCTAAGCTAGTTTATCTAGGCAAACTCAACACATTTTCTCCAAGATTTGACTGAATAGTAAAGATTCATGATTAGCTAAGTCAAACTTGAGAACAAATGGGAAACATTGTGTCTGGCCTTGAGTATTGTTCCTCAAACCCACACATTTCACACATATACAGGTTTGTATATAAATACACATATTCTCCTCTTTTCATTGTATCACAAGTATTATCAGGATCTGTACCAAGGTGTCATATTACAAACATTTAACAATAAATATAGTAATATAAATTAATATATGTCAGTAGATGGATCAAATATTTTACATATTCCCTTGTAGTTTCTAAATAAACTTTCTAATACTCAACAATTTACTATGTAAGTTAAGAGGATGCACAGTCTTCTCACCTAATCATTCTAATAATTTCCAAATCATTTGCTGATTTTTGTAAATTGCTGATCTAGTCTTCTACGATGTCTCATGTGACTGGCACGGGGTTCATGTTGTTTTGGTTTGAGCTATGATTTGGAATAAGAAAGTGCATCAACTCTTCTCAAAGAGCCCCTTTAAAAATGATAGTCGCCATGACCGTGGTGCTTTACTGAAGTCTGTGGGTGGCTGGTGGTGGCCTTCTGGTCCGTAGCTACACTCACGTGCTACAGGGCACAGACTTGAGAGCCCACACCAGGCCCCCGAGGAACGCCGTCATTGCCCGTGATACGTGATCAGCTCTCTCCTCTATGGCTCCCAGAAACTAGGTTTTCTTGGATCCACTGGGGCAGCTACTCACGCCCATGCTGCTGTGTTCTCTACTTCCCAGGAACTGCTGGATGGTCTCCTTTCCCCCGTATCTCTGCCTGCTCTGTCACTGCTTTCTACTGATTCCACTGTGTGAAGCCATGTTGTAATATACTATCTCGAGAACTAGAGAATTTCTTTTCATCATTTGGTTGGTCCTGCGATATCTTACTATTTTGCAACTGATGTGGCCAATCTGATGTGTGCCACTGACTATTAGCCCTCCCAGTACCAATGCTGGCGTGAGTCCCACAGGTTACTCAGGGGCTTGCAAAAGCAGATAGCACTCACAGATATCTTGAAATTTGGTGGCGAGTTAAAAAAAAAATCCCGAGTTCTTCACCTTGGACAGGCTCTGCTTTTCTAAATTCATCTCCATCAGAAATGCTTACCGAGGCCAGCTATTCGTCCTCCTGAGCTTCTCAGTCTTCTGGCTACATTTAATTTTCTGAGGAGCTGAAGACAATCTAGCAGCACAGTCTATACCTTTCAGTTCGTTTTTGAAAGTTGCTCTTTTGAAGGGTGAACAGTTCTTGAGACACAATAGGTGCTCATTAATTGTCAGCAATGATCATCATTACCCTTATTATCCTCACAACAACCTGGGGAAGTAGGAATTTATTCTGACCTACATGTCTTTGTAGAAATTGAAAAGAATCTACAAGTAAACCATTAGAACTAACAAGGAAGTTTATTAACTTTTCGGGATCCCAACTCAACGATAATAAAAAATGAAGTCAGACCCCACAGTAGAAACAGGAAGTAGCGCGGTAGCGGCGGCTGCAGGTGGGTGGGGGGGGGGGGGGGAGATGTTGGTTAAAGGGCACAAGCCTTCGGGTACGAGATGAGTCCGTTCTGGGGACCTAATGCACAGCATGGTGACGACTGTTAATGATACTGTATCGGGTACCGGAAATCTGCTAAGGGAATAGATCTTGCATGTTCTCACCACGGAAAAGAAACAGTGATGGTACGACAGCTTGGAGGAACTCGCTAATGCCGCACTGGCAATCATTTAGCAATGTAAGTGCAGCAAATCAACACATTGTACAGTTCAAACTTACACAGTGTTACATGCCAATTCTATCTCAACAGACCTGCGAAAAGTTAATAAGGCCACCTAAGATAGTTTCTCCCTTTCTTATAAAAACGATTTAAACAAATGCATCTGCGTACTTGTCTCCTGAAATGACAGGCACCTAACGCATTTGTTCCACGTCAGTAGAGGAGAAAACTCGCATACTTAGTTACATTCGTTCAATTTTCAGCAGTTTCAATCTGCAAACACCAGCTTTCAGCTTCCATATGTATGATGTGATCAATTTCACGTATCCTTACATCTTTCCACACTGCGCCCAGTACCCGACTGCTCTCAAAGCAGATACAATCCCGTAGCTCAGTACTAGCAAGTATATCCTGTAATTGCTGAATAGCTAGTTGTTTGGTTGTGCGGGGGCGGACGCGTGACATTTCCTTAGATACGTTTTGTTGCAACGGTATTTTATTTCAAGCTTTCCAATTTCAAACTCTCAATTTAATTCTAATTTTGCTTCCACTGCTAAATCCTGTATTAGATAATGATTCCATCTGTTTGCTTCTGAGTTGCACGTTTCTGCAATTGCCCCCGAGGTAGATTGAGTTGTTTTCAGTATTTCCATATTATGAGAGTTTGCAGTTCCAGTCCTGGTTCTGATTTAGTGCCAAATGTCTCTTTCAGTTTGATCATGGCCATTTTCACCCCTCTGTAAAAATTTTCCAGAATGGTTAGGTCTATTGTATACCAGGAAAATCACGGTTATTGGCAGCAGTAATATTAAGAGATATAGTTTGTTTAATTCTCCTAGGGGCCTTAAATGTGAGAACTAAAGATTATAGGTTATAAAAAGGTAAACTTGTTTTCACAGAAAGACATATTTTGGACCTTTTGGAGAAACCAATCCCACCATTTGGGCTCAGATACTTTTTCTGATCTTTATATCCATTTTAAGTTTTGTTCAACTAGGCTTCAATGGCTATAAAAGATAATGAGCAGATGGAATCCCATGGAATATAATCTGAGTATAATTATATTCAGCTTGATGAACTAGCAGTTCCTTGCAATTGGTATACTAAGTAACACAATGGGAAGTGCTATTTAAGGGTATATTATTTAATATTTGGGTAATATTGATTTCAGTCTGTGGGAAGATTGGAACATTCTAGATTCCCTTTAAATTTAAACCACCCAATCAGTGGTTCTGAAGTGTTATAAACAAAGTGATCTCTTGAGGCTTTACTCCATATTCAGGAAAAATTTTAGTTGGTATAAAATTCTTGAGGTCAAGATACTTATTTTTAAGAAAGGAGGAATAGCCCTGGGTGGTGTGGCTCAGTGGATTGAGTGCTGACCTGCAAACCAAAGGGTCGCCGGTTCAATTCCCAGTCAGGGCACATGCCTGGGTTGCAGGCCAGGTCCCCAGTGGGGGCGCATGAGAGGCAACCAATTGATGTTTCTCTCCGTCTCTCCCTCCCTTCCCCTCTCTCTAAAAATATATAAATAAAATCTTTAACAAAATAAAATTTAAAAAAAGAAAGGAAGAATAAAACTGTAAGATCTATGTTTAACAGGTACAAATAAAAATTAAGATTATAATGATCAGGATTACTAAAAGAAAGTAACAGCAGACTATGTCCCTTGAATAGTCCGTAAGAGACTCTTTCTTTTCTTCACCTCGCATATACTTGTCAGTTAGTTTCTGGAGACTGTAACCTTCCTTAGTGGGCGTTACAACCCATTGAGTGGTAGACGCGGGTCTCGCGTGTGAGGCATGTGCCCAGCTGTGGTGCTTCCTCACTTTGACAGGGGTGTGAGTTATTAACCGTGTCTGGTAGGCCCTCCCCAGCATGGTGACCGCCCAGCCTGCCACTGGAAGACGTTAATGTTGACGTCATCTCCTAGTCTGGCCACACGATGGTGTAATGAGCCCAAGGAAAGAAGCACACACTTTATAGCTCATGAAAGTTTGGCAAGTAAAGAGCTAGGCTTAACTCCTAAATTCACAGAGCTTCCAAACATTAACTCGTGCATGCTAAAGAAAATTGACCTCTGTTTTCATAGAACCAAGGTTAAGTCTGTTGGTCACTGTAAGCCAGTGGTTTGATATAATTTAGTCAAAGAATTCTTTTGGGCAAAGTTCATTCATTCCACTTGTCCAGAAAGCTGGGATGGTAAGGAATATAACAGTATTGGGATTTGTAAGGTTTTACAGAACCTCCGATTTACCATAGAAACAAAGTGACTTCCTCTATCAGCTTCTAGATGTCCAGGAATGACAAAGATCGGGATGATGTCATGCAGTCAGGCTTTGATCACCGTTTGAGCACCTGTGTTAGCCCATGGAAATACTTCTGGCCATGCGGACATCATACCTAACATTGCTAAACCGTATTTCTTGCCTTCCGGTGGCCGAAACGCAACGATGTTCATTTGCCACCAGGTCCTAGGTAATGTGAGTCTCAGTGGGCTTCTCTGATGTACTTTGGTGTATCCCGTAAGGAAATTTTCTGACAAACAGCACATGTTTGTATTATTTGGTCCTTACACGGGAGTGGTATGATTCCAAGAGTTTCAATGTGTTTACTTTGTCTGAGTGGTATTGCTGCTTAGCTGGCGTGAAAGGCCCTGCGTGCACACAGTTGAGGTACAGGAATAACATCACTGGGTAACCCCCACATTCCTGCAGTGCTCTTGTAGCTCCCCCGGACGTACAGTTTTCCAGTGGAGGGAGCTGCGTATTCCTGACACTGCGAATAGGAGTCCCTGGGCAGAAGTGATGGGACTTTGATTTCCCAAGCTCGGATTTAAATCAACATTGTTGTGTGTGTTCATTTCTTTTTAGATATTTCCCCATGCTCAGTAGGAGTCCTACAATGATTTACATAAATCTGTTTGGGAAATTGCAAGGACTCTGGTAAATCACAAGTTTCCATGTGGTATTTCAGTTCTTTTTTTGTATTTGATGTAATTTAATATTTTTAATGTGCAGTAAGGTTTCTTTCAAAATAATTTTCACTTTTCAATTACACTTGTTGTACAATATTATATTAGTTTCAGGTGTACCAGTTTAGTTCATTGGTGTTGGAAAGCCTCTGTTCATCCAAATCTGGTCTGTGGTATGCAGACCTCACACACATATTTACCGTCAGTAGAGACACTCCCTCCAAGGCTGGGGCTAATTTAACAGCTCTCATAGTAGCTAGGAGTGCTGCTGCTGGGCTCGTTTTATATTTGTGAGAACATAAGACTCTAAAACCTCATGAGGACTATTATACTTTTATATAACATAATCTAACATAATACGCTTTTATATTTCCTTGTGTGCCTCTCATACAAGGTCTAGTAGTGAACGATATTGAGTCAGCATCGGGAATTAAAATGCCAGATAAAGCAGAGCCAGTTCAAGTGTCTTTTGGAACTGTGAGGCGGTCGTGCTCACTGCTTATTTAGGATCCGACCATTGAACAGCTGGATTCAAAAAGTTACACTTGACCAGAACGACATTAGTATTAGACAAACTCTACCCATTCAACACGAACTTGCCGTTCTCCCCTTCTGCCTCCTCCTGAGACCTGGAAACAATCATTCTACTTCCCGTCTCTGTGAGTTTGACTATTCTAGGCACCTCTTATAAGTGAGAGCATACAATATTTGTACCCTTGTGACTGGTTTATTTCACTTACCACAAAATCTTCAAGATTTTTTCATGTGGCACGTGCCAGAATTTTTTCCTTTTTAAGGTCAAATACTATTTCATTGTATGTATATATAATATTTCGTTTATCCCACCTTTTGACTTTTGTGAATAATATTACTATAAACATGAGAATACAAATATCTGTTTGGACCCTTTCTTTCTTTTTTAAAAATAGTTCATTTATTTATTTTTAGAGGTGGGGAAGGGAGGAAGAAAGAGAAGGAAACATCAATGTGTGGTTACCTCTTGAGCACCCCCTACTGGGGATCAGGCCCACAACCCTGGCATATGCCCTGACTAGGAACCAAACTGGCAACCCTTCGGTTTGTAGACTGGCACTCAATCCACTGAGCCACACCAGCCAAGAATTTTTTTTATAACTATGTAACTGGAAGTGGAATTGCTAGATCACATGGTAATTCTATATTTAATTTTTTTGAGGAGCCATCATATTATTTTCCATAGGGCTGTGCCATTTCACATTCTCATCAGCAGTGCACAAAATTTCAATTTCATCATTGCCAACATTTGTTATTTATTTACTTATTTTTAAAATAAAACCATCCTAATGGGTGTGAAGTGGTATCTCATTGTGGTTTGCATTTCCCTAATGATTTGTAATTTTGAGAATCTTTTCATGTGCTCTTGTCCATTTGTACAGTTTTTTGGAGAATTATCTGTTGAAGTTCTCTGCCTATTGGGTTGTTATTTTTCTGGTGTTGAGTTGTAGGAGTCTTGTATATATTTTGGATATTAATTCCTTATGGCATATATGTTTTGAAGATGTTTTCTCTCACTTCATGGGTAACCTTTTTACTCTTTTAGCAGTGTTTTTTATGCAGAAATTTTCATTTTGATCAAGGCCAGCTTATTTATTTTTTCTTTTGCTTTTCTGTGCTTTTGGTGTTATATCCAAAAAATTGTTGCCAAATCTAATGCCATGAAATGATGAAACTTTCTTCCTATGTTTTCTTCTAAGAGTTTTCTAGTTTTAGCTCTTATACTTAGACATTTTTTATTATTTATTTATTTATTTTAATATATTTTATTGATTATGCTATTACAGTTGTACCATTCCTCCCTTTCTTCCCCTCCACCCCCACCCCCCATTCCCCGCCCTTTAGTTTTCGTCCATAGGTCATACACATAAGTTCTTTGGCTTCTACACTTCCTATACTATTCTTAACCTCCCCCTGTCTGTTTTAAATTTTTTTTAAAGATTTTATTTATTTTTAGAGAGAGGGGAAGGGAGGGAGACAGAGAGGGAGAGAAACAGCAATGTATGGTTGCTCTTCACATGGCCCTCACTGGGGACCTGGCCTGCAACCCAGGCATGTGCCCTGACTGGGAATCGAACCGGGACTCTTTGGTTCCCAGCCCGTGCTCAATCCACTGAGCTACACCAGCCAGGGCACCCCTGTCTGTTTCTACCTGCCATCTATGCTACTTATTCTCTGCACCTTTTCCCCCTCTCTCCCCCTACCATCCCCTGTTGATATCCCTCCATGCCTTATATAAATCCCTTTAACATTTCATATAATAAAGGCTGGGTGATGATGAACTCCTTGAACTTGACCTTATCTGAGAAGCACTTTATCTGCCCTTCCATTCTAAATAATAACTTTGCTGGATAGAGTATTCTTGGATGTAGGTCCTTGCCTTTCATGACTTGGAATACTTCTCTCCGGCCCCTTCTTGCCTGAGAGGTCTCTTTTGATAAATCAGCTGACAGTCTTATGGGAATTCCTTTGTAGGTAACTGTCTCCTTTTCTCTTGCTGCTTCTAAGATTCTCTCCTTATTTTTAATCTTGGGCAATGTCATTATGATGTGTCTTGGTGTGTTCCTCTTTGGATCCAACTTTTTTGGGACTCTCTGAGCTTCCTGGACTTCCTGGAAGTCTATTTCCTTCACCAGCTTGGGGAAGTTCTCCTTCATTATTTGTTCAAATAAGTTTTCAATCCCTTGGTCTTCCTCTTCTCCTTCTGGCACCCTGATGTCTCAGATGTTGGGACGTTTAAAAGTGTCCTGGAGGTTCCTAAACCTTGCCTCAGTTTTTTGAATTCTTGTTTCTTCATTCTTTTCTGGTTGGATGTTTTTTTCTTTCTGCTGGTCCACTCTGCTGATTTGAGTCCCAGTTTCTTTCTCATCCCTTCTCATTTGTTCAAGTTATTGCGGCAATTTTTTGTTGAATTCTGTGAGCATCCTGATTACCAGTGCTTTGAACTGTGCATCTGATAGGTTGGCTAGCACTTCATCACTTAGTTGTATTTTTTCTGGAGCCTTGATGTGTTCTTTCATTTGGGCCATTTTTTTCTCGGTGCGCCTGTTACTTTAAGGGGCAGAGCCTTAGGTGTTCACCAGGGCGGGGTAACCCACTTCGTTGTGTTGTGACGCTGCCTGTGGGAGCGGGTCCTGAGAGAACAATGGTGCTTTTCTGTTCTCTGCTCTTCCCCAGCTACCCACAAGCAAGTTGGGTCCTTCTTTGCTGGCTCCAGGGTGAGTGGACAGGCCTGCACAGTTCCAAGTCCCTGTGGGTCTCCCCAACGAAGTCCCCTGTGAGGCCGGGAGTTCCTCCTGCTGCCGCCTCAACCCCCATAGGTGTATTCAATTGGTGGTTTGAGGCTTTAGTTCCCCGCGTTGGTGGGCCGCGTGGTCCGTTCTGCTCCCCAGCTTTTTCTCCTGGTTTATCTGCGCGAGAATGAGGGACCGCCTAGTCCACCAGTCTCAGCCCCAGTTTCACCGGGTGCGCCTGCCGCGTTTTGGCCAGGCGCGCCCGCCACGGGCCTCTCCGGGCAGCTGGAGTGTTGCCAGTACCACTCCACATACCATGTCTTGCCGAGCGCTGTCCACCCGGCTCCGCCCCGCTTACCGGTCTGGATGAACGAGTCTTCTTTAACTCCTTGGTTGTCGGACTTCCACTCAGTTCGACTTTCTGTCAGATCTGGCTGTTTTTGTTTTTTTAAATTGTTGTTTTTCCTCTTTTGGTTGTGCAAGGAGGCACAGTATGTCTACCTATGCCTCCATCTTGGCCAGAAGTTATACTTAGACATTTTTTAAAAATCAAATTTGAGGCAATTTTTGCCTATGGTATAAGGTAGGGTTCCAATTTAATTAATTTTTTTTTTTTTTGCATATAGATATTCAGTTTCCCCAACACCATTTATTGAAAAGACTGTTTTTTCCCTGCTGAGTGGTCTTGACACCCTTGTTGAAAATCATTTGAATATGTATGTAAGGATATATTTCTGGGCTCTCTATTTTATTCAATTGTTCTATATGCCTGTCTTTTAAAATGTATTTGTAAATTAATTTTTAATTATAGTTGACATACAATATTATGTTAGTTTCAGGTGTACAACACAGTGATTTGACATTTAGATACCTTACAAAGTGATCACTACAATAAATCTAATAACCATCTGTCACAGTACATGTCTGTCTTTACTCTAGTGCCACACTGTTTTGATTAACATAGCTATGGAGGAAGTTCTAAAATCAGGAAGTATGAGTCTTACAACTTTGTTCTCTTTTGAGATTATTTTGGCTATTAAGGTTCCCTTGAAATTCCATGTGACTTATGATGAATTTTTCTATTTTTGCAAGAAAAGTTGCTGGGATTTTGATAGAAATTATATTGATATTTTAAAAATATTGTCTTCCAAAATAAATTGAAAAAGATACAAATAAAGGAGTGCTTATATTGTGCTCATGGATAGGAAGAATTAACATCATTAAAATGTCCATACTACACAAAGCAATCTATAGATTCAACAAAATTCCTATCTAAATACCAATGATGTATTTCACAGAACTAGAACAATCCAAAAACTTAAAGGGAGCCCCAAAAGATCCCAAATAGCCACAACAATCTTGAGAAAGAAGAACAACGTTGGCGGTATCACACAACTTGCTATCAAACTGTACTACAAGATTATAGTAATCAAAAAAGCATGGAACTGGTATAAAAACTGACACATAAATCAATGGAACAAAATAGAAAACCCAGAAATAAACCCACACTCATATGGACAATTAATATTTGATAAAGGAGAGAAAAACATACAATAGGGTAAAGATAGTCTATTCAATAAATTTTGTTGGTAAAATTGGACAGATACATGCAAAAAAATTAAACTAAACCATCATCTTATACTATATATATAAGGATAAATTCAAAATGGATTAAAGATTTAAATGTAAGATCTGAAATCATAAAACTCCTAGAAGAAAACATAGGCAGTAAAATCTTAAACATTTCTCTTAGCAACATTTTTTTCTGATATATCTTCTTGAAACAAAAGAAAAAATAAACAATGAGACTACAACAACAGAAAAAGGTTTTGCACAGCAAAAAAAAATCTACAAAATGAAAAGACAGCCTACTGAACAGAAGGGGATATTCACCAATGATACATCTGATAAAGAGTTAATATTCAAAATTTTTAAAGAACTCCTACAACACCCCAAAATCAAACAATCTAATTAAAAAGTGAGCAGAGGACCCAACCAGACACTTCTCCAAAGAGGACATACAGATGGCCAACAGACATATGAGAAGATGCTCAACGTCACTAATCATTAGAGAAATGCAAATTAAAACCACAATGAGATATCACTTCACATCTGTCAGAATGGCTATCATCAATAAATCAGCAAATAACAAGTGTTGGCAAGGATGTGGAGAGAAGGAACCTTCATGCACTCTTGATGGGATTGCAATTGGTACAACTACTATGAAAAACCATTGAGTTTCCTTAAAAAATTAAAAAAATTGCCTTATGACCCAGTGATTCCACTTTTGGGTATATATCTAAAGAAACCCAAAGCACTAATTAAAAAGAATGTATGCAACCTTATGTTTATTGCAGCATTATCTACAGTAGCCAAGATATGGCAGTAATCCAAGTGCCCATAAACAGATGAGTGGATAAAGAAGTGGAATATTACTCAACCATTAAAAAGAACGAAATCTTACCATTTGCAACAGCCTGGATGGACCTAGACGGTATCATGCTAAATGAAATAAGTCAGTCAGAGAAAGACAAATACCATATAATTTCAATCATCTGTGAAATCTAAAGGGCAATATAAATGAACAAAGAAAACATGCCCCGGCTGGTGTAGCTCAGTGGATTGAGTGCGGGCTAGGAACCAAAGGGTCCCGGTTCGATTCCCAGTCAGGGCACATGCCTGGGTTGCAGGCCAGGTCCCCAGTGGGGGCCATGTGAGAGGCAACCACACATTGATGTTTCTCTCCCTCTCTTTCTCCCTCCCTTCCTCTCTCTAAAAATAAATAAAATCTTAAAAAAAGAAAACAGAATCAGATGCATAGACACAGAGAACAGACTGGTGGTTGCCAGAGAGGAGGAGGGTTTGGGGACTGGCCAAAACGGTGAAGGGATTGAGAAGTACAGATTGGTAGTCACAAAATAGTCCCAGGGATGTGAAGTACAGCCTAGGGAATGCCGTCAATAACATCGTAATAACTGTGTGTGGTACTAGCTGGTACTGGGAATGTTAGGGAGACCACTTCGCAAAGTATATGGTTGTACATTTGCAATGACTGAAAAATAATACTGAAGGTAAACTATAATAGGAAAATAAGCAAAAATTCTTGTCAGAAAAATCCCAACGCATGATTCATCTTATTATAGTGTTTTTTCAGGTCCTTTATCCATTTTAAAGTTGGATTTTTTTCTTTTTGCTATTGAATTGTATGAGTTCCTTACATATTTTGGATATTAGCCTCCTATCAAATATGTGGTTTGCAAATACTTCCTCACATTTTATAGGTTGCCTTTTCACTTCTGCTCTGCCTTGAATTCAATGCCTAAAGCTCTTTCTTTATTGTAGCAGTGTGATAGCTGCTTACAGTGGGAAGGCTCATCCCGTCCCATTTGCCTTGTATGGCAAGATATGGAAGTTCTCTCCTAGACTTTCAAAAAAAACCATTTCATTTATTTCCTAACGTCCATTCCAAACACCGGACAACACCCATCCGTCTTCCACGTGACTCATTAGAGTAAAAAGTCAATGTGGTGTCCTCTTTAAAAAAAATGACTTTATTCCCATTTCTCAAGGGATGACTGCTGGATCCCTCGGACTAAATGTGTTGTCTTGAATAGCAAGTGGTTTCTGATTTTTAGCAATTTGATTATTTTTTTGTTATCATTCATTTTCTGCCCTGCGACTCACGGGAAGAATAAAAGCCCCCAAAGGCGTATGCTGTCAGACAGACGTCACTTCTAACCCAGGCCCTATGCCTTACGAGACGTGTGGCATGGGAATGTCACACCATCTCTTCAAACTTTCTCGTGCTCATCTTGCAGGAGAAAATACCACCCAACTCCACAGCGCTGCAGTGAGTGTTTGCATCTGCACCACAGCAGTTAGCCCGGAGACGGACACGTGGCAGGTTCATGGTAGTACGAATTTCCATTGCTTTTGCCTCGTCTTTCCCTCGCTGCCTCCACTTACGGTTCCCCTTCGATTTTTCTTCCTCATCTTTGCTTTCACCATTGTCTTCTTTTTCTTAGTCTGTGATGCCTAGTACAGGATTACTGTCAGGAGGAGAAAGACAAAAGCTTTTTAAAAATATTCTTTATTTCCTAAATTATGTATTTGTTTTCTCATGGTTTGTCTGATTGAGTGATCCACTGACTCATTCATTCCGATGTGTCTCACACCATAGGCCAACGGGCTCTGACCCGCCTCTTCCTGGGAAGGAGGCCCACCTTGACACGGTTCTGCTGGCCGTTCTCCCAGATACACGATACTTGTTACCCCTCACCCCGCCTCGCTGACTCCAGGTGTGCCTCATCCTTCCCGGTTCACAGCGCACAACCCTGGCCCATGTCCAAAACCAATAAAGGCAGGGAGGGCGCTGTCCTGCTGCAATGATCTGTATTCGGTCCCCTGAGAATGACAGTCCTCCGTTCTCTCAGGACATGTCAGCCATGAAGCCCTATTTAATGACCATTTCCATCCTTCTGATCCTGGTTCATAAGACTCGAGGTAATTCAGGCCTCTCTCAAAAGCTCTGGGGTCCTACGTGTGCTATCGGTATCTTGGTGACTACACATACCTAAAGCAAGTTGTGAATGCTAATCCCAAGGTCCATCTCATGTGAAGCTCTCCCTTGGTTCTGCTCCGCCAAGACCAATCTAAGAGGTTGCTGTTTCCTGGGACAGTGGAGTGTGGAAGCATGAGATATTTTAGGTAGTGCTGTTACTGGGAGGGAAGCTTGGTTCATGTGTTAGGTGTGAGAGGGCTGTCAGAGAAATCCACAGGAGTTTGGAGTTTGGAGATTGAGTTTTGTGGGAAGAGATGTGGAGGGAGTGAACAATGCTATTTATAAAACCGGGCTGGACTGATGTTTTCGTGTAATTTGGAGAGGGAATGGTATTTCTGTTGAATGAAGCTGAGGGTGGGTTTGGGTGGAACTGAGAGTTAGGGTAGATTAAAGTTTGCAGTTGGTCTATGTTTTGGCTGTGAATTAGGACTGAGTCACTGGTGTGGCTAGTTTTATGTTTATGTTAAGTTTTATAACTGAGCCTTAGGTGGTTATCAGGAGAGATAGGTTGGGAGTTAAAGTTCAAAATTTGGTTCAGGTAGAAGTCTTATTCCAGCAGAACATATGTGGGATTTATCTGGGAAGTGGTTGGCTTAGCCCAGGTTTGGGGGTGAATAAGTTTGAATAAGACAGTCAAATTTATCATAGCGGAGCTGCGGCTATTGAAATGGGGAGAACGAATGCTGGATGAAAAATCTCCAGTGATATTTTCAAATTCTTAAGAGTTTCTTTAGTGTGATTTTCAGGAGCACTGAAAACAGTAGCTGTAACTATAAGTAGAGAGGATGAATGATATCTGAGATCTGGGATATCCTCAATGTCTCTGTTAAACCTTGGCATGTACAGAGAGATGTAGGAGTAGCCTCCACCCAGCTCTATGGAAAACCAGAATTGTTTCTCCTTTTGTGGGATTGAGTCAGAGTTACTGTGTCTGGTGTTTGCTCCACCTCCCCTCTCTCCTCCCTCTCCTCTTCCCCCTTCCCATCTCCATCCTCCTTCACACTCTCCTACCCCTTATTTCTCACTCCATTCACCTCCACTTGAGAGACAATTCTTCTCCTGTCCAGGAAAGCTCAGTTCCCACATCAGAACAGTGGTAAAAACCACAGGTGGGTTTGGGGAAAAAAATGCAAAAAGGAAGACAGCACTCAATGCTTCAAAGTTGTCCAAAGTGTTGCTTCCTTAGTAACTCCTTAATGCTTACACCTGGCAGAATTTATGGGCAGGAACTGTTCCGGACAAACTTTTCTGGGACAAAGTCATTTTTTCCTTTCGTCACCCCAAACATATGCATGTGAAATTAAACTGTTTGGAAGCCAAGACTCTGCTTTTAAGTTTATGTATTCCTGGTGCTTAATGGAGTGCTTGGCCCAGAGTAGGTGTTCGTAAATGTTTGTTGAATGAATGAATTTATAAATGACTTATGCCTAATAAATACACATAGTAGGGAGAACCCTAGAAACTGGGTGGGAAAGGACCATGTTCAGGTGCACGGACGGCAGAGCAACTGTGGACCACGTTGATTTTGTCTCTGGGTGGATCTGATGGAGTCTAGAGCATATGTTTCAGTTTTAAATTTATCATATTTTAATTTGCTCTTAAAACAAGTCCAAGTGGGAAAATGAGCCGGGCGATGTCCACGGGTGAATATGAGGAGGTCAGGCAGGATTGTGGCTCTCACTCCCAGCAGGAGCTCATGAGTATTTTCTCAGACATTCTTGCAAAGCACCCTTGCTCTGGCCTCTCCCCAGACCTCTCGAATTAGAATCTCTAAAGACTGATATGAGGATACTTAAAAATCCCCCAGGTTATTACAAAGTATGACACACCTTATTAACCTGCTCCTTCGCAAACACACCTGAGATTTTTCTGATCTGGTGCAAACTCCCCCATTCCCATTTCTCCCGTAGGGAGACTAGGCCAGAGGTCCAGAAGATCAGAGGTGATGCTGGGGTTCAAAGGCAGGTCTCCTCTGACTTCATTTGGAAGATGGAGGGATCATCAAAGGGGACATTAATTTGATGCAGGTGCTACTGTTTGTTGTGACACAAAGCAGTCTAAGGTTTGAACAGCTACAGGAGTGAGGCGTCATAAATGGCCACACCCTGTCTGGGTAGCTCAGTGGGTCAGAGCATTGTCCCCAGACACCAAGGTTTGGGTCCGACCTCGATCAGGGCACATACAAGAATCAATCAATGGGTGTATAAATAAGTGAAACAACAAAATTGATGTTACTCTTTCTCTCTAAAAATCAATCAATTTTTTTAAATGTTTATGACAAAACCCTTGTTTCTTTGTTTTTGTTGGTTTAGCCACCTTAAACAGAATCCTCCTGGGATTGTCTTGACCTGCTTTCCATGTGGAAAGAGTGAGGAAAAGGCAGCCTGCCTGATCCTTCTTCTCGGTACTATGCGCCTATCCATCTTCTAGGGACTACAAAGACGAAATCTTGGGTGCCTCGGCGTCCGTGCCTTGTGTTCAGGAGAAAAGGAAAATCCACCAGTTCGGATGTTAACCAGAAGAGCGTGTGTGCCACTCTGGGGAGGCCCCCTGCAGGTCACCCTTTCCTACAAAGAGACAGGCTCAAAAGTGGCGGTTCTCAAAAGAGAGAGACAGGTTCTGTGATGAGGGCGAGAATTAATGTAGGAAATGCGGTGGTACCACGATGCTGGAGTGTGAATGAAGGGGCACCATGCTTGGTCAACCAGCAGGCTGGCTGAGGTGGCAGCTGAGAGCCTCCTCTGGACTGGAGGGCCAATTTGGGGGCCAGTTCATATGCATACTAGCGCTGCAGTGCGGTAGGATGTCCGCTACTGAAGCATTTCTTCTTTCTTTTCCATCCATTCTCTGACTCCACTTACACTTGAAAAATGCTACTTTGTCTTGTCAAAAAATTAACAAAGTGTTGTATTTGTTTTGTTTTGTTTTGCCATGCAGGAAATAACATCAAACTTGCTTTGTCCAGTGTTTACTAGTGTGGGCGGGCACTGAGACCTACCCATGCTTGGCACTGAGTACGTGGCTTGGCACAGAGCGAGTGCCGGTAAACGGATGTGGAGTGAGAGGGTGGGTGGATGGTTGGAAAGGTTCTTGAATGCTCGACTATGAATTTTGGACTATCTATTGAAAACTCCAGAAGCCTCAATGCCTATACACATCACACACTATGTCACTTTCTCCTAGAAATTTTATTGCATAGAGAAGCAAGGCGACATCGAGAGGAAACAGCACTGGCTTAATACCACGTAGACTGGAAACTGAATCCTAGCCTGGTCAAGCCTGAGCTATGGGAATATGGACAGAACACAGCCTCTCTGTGAGCCTCGGTGTCTTTCTCTAATGAATGGAGATAACAAAGTAACAGTTTGCGAGGGTTCGGTGAGATACTATTTGTAAAATGCCTGGTACACAGAAGATGTGGGATATGGGGCAGTGATTGGTAGCATCATTGCCTTTCTAATGCCTCCTTTGTCTTTGAAAGTTCCAGTGGGTAGCTACTACTATAGAAGACTAATATTTATAGAACTCTGACCCGTCACTGGTGTGTTTTCAGCGGAAGAACCTGTACACATGTGTTGGTGCCTGATACATAACCATTAATACTCACGAGTGAGCTTTAGCCGCATGTAGAAAATGTGTGCAGAGATTTGTACAGTGAGCACTTATGGTACGTGTTTGCTCAAGTGTTTTGAAGGACAAAGGCCATGCAGGGGCTCAAATATGCATGCGCTGCCTCGGGGTAGATCCCGGCTGTCTCTGGTGAGAGCTGTGTGTGGGAACACATCTGTCAGCGGACTTGGGACGTGTCCGGCAGACACTCACAGGGGCAGCCCTCGAAGCCCTGGAACCCCAGGAAAAGACTTCCATATCAACAGCACTGCCTAATATTTGGTTTTTATTACTTTTCTGAGCATATTATATAGGCTAATTTTATCATCGCCAAACTGTTAAGAAGTTGGCTTAGTTATTACGTCCATTGAGAAGATGGTGCAATGGTGGGCCGGAGAACTGAAGTGACTTGCTTAGGGATGAAGAGCTTTAATGGCAGAGCCCAGGTTTGAATTTAGGTGGTTTTGACCCCAGATCCTGTGCTCTTAATGTTCTTAGGGTTTGTTCTCTTTAAATCACGCTTCCTCCCTCCTATTTTCATTGCTGCATAGAAGCTAAACACGGCTATGTTTTTTCCAGGTGGCCTGCTCAGATCCTACTTTGGCAAGAGCTGGGAGCCTTGGAATCCACGCCACCTTTACCATGGCATGTGCAGAAACACCTGCAGAAAAGAAGAAATTCAACACCTAACCTGCCCCAAAGATCAAAAGTGCTGCCTGAAACTTCCCGTGAAAAACAACCAGTTCTAACAGTGTGAGAAAGAACTCCAACCTGTTGGTTACAGACACTTAAATTTGAATCTCACCAACCTTACGCCCTCCTGGGGCCCCCTCCCCATAAAAATGCATTCCTTCTCACGTGTGTGTCTTTCCTCTGTGGGTAGTTGTCACTGGGTAGGGAGAGGTTAGGCTGGGAGCTGGAGAGCCATGGAGTTTAGGAAAGGGCCCTGGCCAAAGAAAGAAAGAAAGAAAAGAAAAACAAATGGGATGCTAGGATAGCTCAGATGGGGAGGCCGCCGAGGAAGGAAGGAGATGACGTTTCTGCTCCGCTTGGTGTGTGAAGAAGGTTGCGATTTATTCTGGAAAGCGCAGAGAGAAGGTGACAGCTGGATTGAGTCTGGGTGATCCAATGAGGGTGCCAAGGAGATCACCGAGTCCCTGGAGTCAGTGCTGTGGGATCGGGACAGGGACAATAGCGTTGCCTTGATATCCTGAGAGCTCTGCGGGTATGTTTGGTGTGATGCAGTGTCCTCGGGAAGAACCGGAACCCGGCGGATGGATAAAACGGGGTGTAGAAATCCGTTGGGCAGCTGAGGGCAACGTTTTCTAAGGGGTAGAGCTGTTGGGAAGTGGAATAAGCAGTCTGGTCCCTGGGCATTTGTCCAGTGTTGAGGCTGGAGGACCCTTTCTGGATGCGGGACAGAGGTAACGGTGGTCACGGTGTCAGGGATTTGGAACAGAAGCTGGACATTGTACTTCATAACCTGCAAAATCCTTTCATTCCTGAGAACTGAGGAATAGTGTTTTCTCACTCCAAACTTTGTGACAACTAATGTTTGACATACTATGGAATTTTCATAGTGTTATCAATACTTCCCTTCCGTGGCTAATGTCTTATCTCTCCCTGTCTTGGATCCAAACTCATGGAACTAGTGTTCCCAACTACGCTCTGCGAGTTTCACACTCCCAGTTTCACCGCAGCTAAGAGAAATCCAGATTTTGCACTTACCACTTCACTAAGATGGCCCTGGTTTGCTCACCAATGCCTTCGTTGTTGAAAAACTTGAGTATTCTTTTTTTAAAAGATTTTATTTATTTACTATTAGAGAGAGGGTGCCGTGGGGATCTCGTCCCAGCCGAAACCCGTGGGTGACCGTAACCAAATGCGTGTATACATCTCACAGTGAGACACGCGGGGGGAAGGAATCCAGAGGCCACGGGTCTCCTCCACCATCCCCCATCTTGGGGAGAAAGACCTCGTGGGTTGCCCAGCCGGGGGTTTTATTAGAGGCATTAAGACACATTTACATTGGATTGATTATTCATGGGATTAAGCAGAACAGGTAGGATTACTCATAGCAAGGCATTGGGATGTTGATTCAGATCCGGTGGCAGACACGACCAGGTTAAATATGCAGGGCACAGCAAGCCAGAATTTTTTAAGATACACCTTTGCCAAATTCCTATTA
>PVJI01010244.1:0-61385 GCA_004026765.1 Micronycteris hirsuta
GTTAGACTGTCCTTAATTCTAGTAGATATTCCTTAAAGAAGACTTCACTTCTTTCTAGAAGGCCTCCCAGCAATGAGAGGAAGCTTGGGCGATGTTCAGTTAGGTCTTGTAAGCACATGGATTCTCACTGGACTGTGAAGGGCTGATGTAGAAGCAGTGCCAGTCAGGTATTGAATGAAGCAGATTAGTATCCTAAGTTGACCACAATTTATCAAACCGCTTCCTTAAATAATTAACTGAAACTGCATTTATTATAAAGCACCTTTCAAAGTCAGTTCATTAATTGACTTTGAACAAGTTGATTGTCTTAAGATTCCACACTTAGATGTTCCAGTGTCCACTTTGAGAGTTTGTGCTTTGTAATTCTCACTGTAGATCTTAATTATCTTTTAGGAAAAGTATTTAATTGATAGGTTTTGTGTTATACTTGGCAGTTAATTAATAGCAATTATTTCACTTTAAAGTACTGTGCTCATTTCCTCAATTAGAAGTGTTTGATACTGAGGTAGACATTGCTAAAGCTGGAATGGTTAAAATTTTAAACCTTAGACTATGCCTTTTGATCTCTTTGGAAAAGTCTTTGAACAGCTGTTTTAATCAAAATGCATATAGTGTACACATTGAGTAGCGGTGCCTAGTTCCAAGGTCAATCCTTACAGATGTCTGTTTTCTGAGCAGCACTGTGACTCTGAGCCTCATTCATTAACCTCTCATTACTTCTTCCTATGCTTGACTTCTTGAACATCAGCTTTTTTCTGTATGTCACTTGTGCACTTGGCCTGCATTATATTCTAAATGGTTTAATAGAAATAAGTGATGGTAACAAAATAGTCCCTTTATACAAAGTAGACAGATTTAGAACCTTTCCTGCTGGTGCAGTTTTGGCCAAAACAGAGACCCACATAGGGCTGTGAAAGGCAAAAATTCTATGTTAAGGAGGGAGATACATAAGAAAAAAAGAATGATAAAGGATTACTTAAATGAGCCCAGTGTATATTCTAATGTTTAAGAATTGAGCAAGAACAGTGCCAACAATTAAACTATGATTTTGAGAATGCATGAAAGACCAATATGGTATCTAGAAACAGGAAAAAAGGGCAAAGGAGAAAACAAGGAATTAGCTTGGGAATTATTTACTTGTCAAGTTTTACACCTGAAATAGATAACCTAAAAATCAAATAGGAAGAAAAAGGATAGGGAAGTAAATGTAAATGTTGCTTTTGATGTGATGGGAGGTGGAACCAAATGTGAGGCAGGAGTGAGACGTGAATGATAAAAGAATTCTTGTAGGAATATATCAGTGCAGCCAAAGTGCTTTCAAGGTGGAAGTGAATATTCCCTAAGCTGAGGAGCCCTGAAGTAAGTTTTATTTAGCAGTTACATGATGGGAGAAGCCATCCCTGCTGTATAGTTGACTGAGTGGATCCAGAATAATGGAGGCAATGACTTGTTTCTTGTGAAAGGAGCGCAGATCTGATTCTTGACCTTTCTGCTGTCAGATCTGATGTTGAGAAAGTCATTTCACCCTGGTGGACAATAGCCCTTACTTCTCAGCCTGCTCTGCCTCACAGGTGTCTGTCAGGACAGATCTGTAAGAATGCTGTGTTTGGAGCAGAGGCATCCCATCGACTGGTGGCGTTGGTAAATTGGAAGGGTAGCGGAGTATCTGTGGCAGCTTTATATTCCATCTTTGTCTTTGTGGTGATGGTGGCTTATGGGGCCACTCCATTTAGCTCATGGACAGAACACCTGGCAGACTCCCTTCCCCTCTGCTGGA
The DNA here is from genome assembly GCA_004026765.1 of Micronycteris hirsuta. NCBI lineage: Eukaryota > Metazoa > Chordata > Mammalia > Chiroptera > Phyllostomidae > Micronycteris > Micronycteris hirsuta. The sequence continues at coordinate 1,778 of PVJI01010244.1, forward strand.
TTTTCTGGTGCTGGCTAGACTTGGGCTGCCATCTTAATTCTGGAGATACTCTCAATTCTCAAGTTTTTTTTTTTTTTTACACCTCAAGCCTTAGTATGATTGTAGAAAAAGATTATGGTATTTGAACAACATTTTTGTAACAGTGTCCTAGAGTGGCGACCAAGTGCTTGGAGAGGTTGTATTATCCTTCTGGCTCATCCCTTTGTTCCGACGTTCAATCTCTTGTCAAACTGTTGGTTTTAGCTTCCCATCATCTAGCTTCCAGAAGAGGAAGTTTTTATTCCATTCTCTCATTTCTGTTTCTTGTATTTTGACATAGGTCTAGAGTATCCAGAAACCTCTGACGTTTTTTCTCTTTTCTTTCTTCTGAATTGGTGTGAAGAGTTCTATGTGTTCATGAAAATGCATTCTTTTTTCCTGAAGAGAGGGTCCACACACTTTCCTCAGATCCTCCTAGGGCTCCATAAACCCAGAATGTTAACAACCACAGGTCTCAAATAAGTGTGTTTCTTGCTTCATGATGAAGACTGTACAGTATTCTCTCTCTGCAGTCTGATTACTGACTCCTTTTCGGTAATATATATGTCCAACTGACCTTCATCTTAACTGTCTTGTATGCTCTTGCTGACTTTTCCGGTCTCAGGACACTCTCTTTAATTTTTTCAAAACCGTATAACTTGCACAACCCAACTTCCTGGATCCTATAACACTACATATCACTCAGCTGGGTGTGTCTTTCCCTCCAGTAGCCACCTTGAGGGCCTTATAATTCAAATCAGCATTTCAAAATATATAAAATCCTACATACACATTTTATTACACAAGTTCTCTAAATTACTTTTTAGTAGAGCAAGATATTTTTTTCAATATGTCAGTATGGTTTTTAAGAACGTCTTCTTCTAGGAAGGGCAAGAAATTGAAAACTCACTTGAAAACATAATGAAGGAGAACTTGCCTAATCTGGCAAAGGAAATAGACTTCCAGGAAGTCCAGGAAGCTCAGAGAGTCCCAAAGAAGTTGGACGCAAGGAAGCACACATCATAATTATGTTACCCAAGATTAAAAATAATGAGAGAATCTTAAAAGCAGCAAGAGAAAAGGAGAGAGTTACTACCTACAAAGAGGTTCCCATAAGGCTGTCAGCTGGTTTCTTAAAAGAAACCTTACAGACAAGAAGGGGCTGGAAAGAAGTATTCAAAGTCATGAAAGGCAAGGACCTGCATCCAAGATTACTCTATCCAGCAAAACTTTTCATTTAGAATGGAAGGGCAGATAAAGTGCTTCCCAGATAAGGTCAAGTTAAAGGAGTTCATCATCACCAAGCCCTTAGTATATGAAAAGTTAAAGGGACTTATCTAAGAAAAAGAAGATGATGAAAAATATGAACAATAACATGGCAACAAACTCACAACTATCAGCAACTGATCCTAAAAAAAAAAAGAAAAAGAAAAAAGGAACAACCCCACCAAAACCAAAAGCAAACAACTAGAACAGGAACAGAATCACAGAAATGGAGATCATGTGGAGAGTTATCAGTGGGGAAGGGGAGGAGGAGAATGGGGGAAAAGATGCAGGGAATAAGAAGCATAAATGGTCTGTACAAATTAGATGGGGAAGTTAAGAATAGTATGGGAAATGGAGAAGCTGGAGAACTTATATGTATGACCTATGGACATGAACTAAGGTGGGGGAATGATGGTGGGAGGGGAGGATATAGGGTAGAGGGGAATAAAGGGGAGAAAAAAAATGGGACAAGTGTAATAGCATAATCAGTAAAAATATTTTTTAAAAAGTCTTCTGTTTTCTTCACCAAATTCTTAAGAATCTTGTATATGAATTGTTGATATGGGCAACCAACTTATGGGCATGAACAATCATTTCTCCTTGTGAAATCAGCTTTACTTCTTTCCTGAGTAAATAGAAAAGCACGTGGTGAAAATCACCTTTGGATGATTATGCTCTTTAAAATGTTCCATGATTATCCTGGCTGGTGTGGCTCAGTGGATTGAGGGTTGGCCTGCAAACCAAAGGATTGCTGGTTCGATTCCCAGTTAGGGCACATGCCTGGGTTTGGACCAGCTCCCTAGTAGGGGGCACTCAAGAGGCAACCACACATTGATATTTCTCTCCCTCTCTTCCTCTCTTCCCCTCTCTCTAAAGATAAATAAATAAAATCTTAAAAAATAAATAAATAAAATGTTCCACGATTTTACACATGACCCTCTTTCTAATCAAATCCCCTTCACTGTGTGTCTAGTAACATTCCAGGCTGGTTTTCCACATCACATCACTCCTTTTTTATCTGCTTTTTCTATTCCCAGTTACTAGATGTCAGGTGCTGGTTTATTAGTAGACACCACTGTGCCTGTCACACAGCCAGTTGGCACCACATTTTTTTGGCTCCTTCTGATGAGTCTCTTTCTAGTTTGCTGGCAAATAAATCTGTTCATTGAGAAGGGTGTGTGTGTGTGTATTTGTGTTTGTTTTTCTGTGTATTACTGGTGGAGGATGAGGCAGAAGCCAAAGTTGGGCTGGTTAAATACAGTCATCGCTCCTCTATTTTCTTTCTTTTATTCTTATTTCTTTATTTTGTAGCTGAGGAGATTCTGGGTTTTGTTATTCAGTTTTTATGCCTGTCAGTCAATTATTTCTTAGCTTTTGAGTCTGCATACTTAGCATTTTGTAATTAGAATGATAAGACACAGCGAAGAAGCAGTGTGTATTTACAGACCCGCCGCTTCTGTTGCAGAGCCTGGTGACCACGTGACAACATGAGGTAGCGTGCACGAGGGTGTCGGCGGTGAGCTGTGTGCCAGGCGACGTTCTGGGTGTTTTAAGTGTGTTAACTTGTTGAATTCTCCCAGAACACTTAGTTAACACTATGAAGTAGTTGCTGTTACTATCTCAATTTTATAAATGCGGAAATAGACACAGAGAGGTAGATTAAATAAGTTGTTTCAGGTCACACAGCTAATAAGCACCTGTATTATTTAAAAGTTAAGCTATGTGGTAAAGTAACAAACAACCCTTAATTCTGAGAGGCTTAACACAACAAAGACTTATTTTTCACTCATGATACTTGTCCGGGGTGGGGCTGCAGGGGCTCTACTCAGAGAATTAGTTACCTAGAGACCCAGGCCCATGAAGGCTTCATCTCAGCACATACTTCTAGGGCAGGTAGGGGGGAGATTGGTGAATCAGCTCTGGCTTTTAAAGCTTCCACGTGGTAGTGACACATTTCACTGCTGCTCACATTTCACTGTCCAAACAAGTCACTTGGCGATGGCCCCATTTAAAGGAAGTATGAAGCGGAGTCCTGCCGGGTGCCCAGGGAGAGAGAACTGGAAGGTTTGTGAGCAGTCCTGAGAATCCGCACTGTGGTGGAGCCAGGACTGGAGTCCTGGCTGCAGAGGCTGGGCTGTTATTGCAGCACCGTGACCGTAGCTGTAAGAAAATACACGGCAGGTCTCCTGAGACACATGTTGTCCAGAACAGCTTTGTCACTTAGGATGGGGAGGACATGTCATTGAAAGAAATTAAGTAAAATTCTCCTCTAATATGCTTATTATTATATGATTTATAATTATGAATGTGGCATGCTATTAAGTGAAAAGCAGTGTAGCAGAGTAGGTAAGGACATGGATTCTGAAGTTAGGCTGCCCCAATTGAAATGCCAGCTGTCACAGATTACCTGTGTGACCTTGGGCATGTTACTTACGGCTCTGTGCTTCAGTGGCCTCATATTTAAATGGGAATAGTAATAGTACCTGTCATATAGACTTACTGTATCATTGAAAGAGATTTTACACTTTTGTGTGTATGTGTATTATTATTAGTAAAGTAAGTATGGAATTCATAGTAAATATGGAACATATGTTAGTATTTTTTATAATGAATTTTAAGGTCGTAGTACAATCAATGGCATCTCTAAAAACTATAAGCAAAAAAGTTTGATGACTAGGTTATTACTTTGTTACTATGTAAGCTAAATATTTTTCATGCTTGGATATTTTTAATGTTTATAAGTTTCCATTTGTATTCATTAAGAATTAAAGAGGTATTGTACTGAATATTGTTTCCCACGGTAGGATTCTAGGTGGAATCCTGTTTTAAGAATATCACATAAGCCCTGGCTAGTGTGGTTTAGTGGAAATAGTGCTGGCCTGCGAACCAAAGGGTTGCTGTTTCGATTCCCACCCAGGGCACATGCCTGGGTTACAGGCCAGGCCCCCAGTTTTGTGTGCAAGAGGCAACTGATTATCTCTTATACATGGATATTTCTCTCCCTCCCTTTCTCCCTCCCTCCACCTCTCTCTAAAAGTTAAAAAAAATAAAAAAGAATATCACATAAAAAGAAAACAAAGAATAATAGAAAAAGAATCTCAACATAAAATTACTTGTTAACTTAGTTATTAAATCTATTTGTACCCAGAAAGCCTAATATATGAAAATGTAGATGTGGGAAACTTAAAGTAGAAGTTGTTTTTTGTTTTGTTAAAACTTTAGAGTGGTGGTTGTCAGTGAGGACATGGGGGTGATTTTGCCCCCCAGGGGGACTTTGGCAATGTCTGGAGACATGTTGTCATACTGGACAGGGCGAGGTCGTGCTACTGGCATCTACTGAGTGAGGGCCAGACATGCTGCTCAGTGTCCTGTAATTCACAGGGCAGCTCCCTCCCCAACAAAGAACCATTAGGCCCAAATGTCAGAAGTGCCAAGGTTGAGAAACCCTGACCTAGAGGTAGAAACTGATTTACTGTGGATTACTTTAAATAGAAGGAGTCCTCAAAGTGCAGGTAGATTCCTGTTGTAGTAAATGCCGTTGAAATGACCTGTTGGAAGAAGTAGGAGGCTATTTCCAAACACTGCCAGGCGGCTTATTGTGGCAAAGCGGTGCTGTGAGGTATAGCAGTTTTTTATAGTGTTGACTAATTCTCACCCATGAAAGCAGCTATGAGGACATCTCTCTTTAGATATAGTAAATGTTCTTCACCAAACCCGTTGTTCTTGAAGTGCTGTGGCAGTATGTTTGAGGAGTCCTGTTAATTCGCTTCCTGTGAGAATCAGAAGATTGTGGTACTTGGTCCGAGATCTTATTTTAGCTCAGGGTTTCTCAACTTCACAGCATTGACCTTTTGGGCTAGATGATTCTCTTTCTGTGGGGGGTCTGTTCTGTGCATTGTAGGATATTTAGCCGCATGCCTGAAATCTATCCTGTAGATGCCAGTGCACCTCCGCTGGAACAATAGGGAAAATTAAAAATTGGCATTGCCAAGTGTTCCCTGGTGGGGGAGGGGGAGAATGCACTCAGTGAAGTTCCAGAGTAATTTTGAGGAGGACACTGCTTTCCCCCGGCGGGGGGGGGGGGGGGGGGGGCGGGGGTTGGAGGGCTTTCAGGTGGGCAGACCCTGCAGGGTTATGAGAGTGAGATAGGAACAGAAAACAGTAACACCTACAAACCTGGAGTGTTTCTAAGCTTTTGGGATCAATAGAGAATCAGAATAAGAGTTGGCAGATGTCTCAGAGTACAGGGTGGGAAGGCAGATGGTAACTCCCAGGCACAGAAAGTGCTTCATAGCTGCTGTAGGGCAGAGGCAAAAACAGAGAAATCGAGGGGTGGGGGAAGAACCGCAGACTTACCTGAAAGCTAGATTTTCAATTATGTCCCTTAATGAAATGTCAGCTTATAAGGGCAGAGCTGACAAGTATGGAAGAGTAATGGTTCTGTGAAATAATAGGGCCGAGGGAGGTGGTTTGCTGATTAAGTTGCTCATTATCTGGAGGCTATGAAGAAAATCAGTCAATGAGTTATTGTGGTAGAATATAACCTTCGTTTTGACAGAAGCCAAACCACCAAAAAAAAAAATTAAAATAACTGGATTTGTTTTTCATGACTTACAGTGACAATTCTTGTTTATCAGTGAGTTAATAAGGTAAAGTGTAATGCAATGAGTTAATAGATGTAAAGCACCTGGAAGAGTACTGGCCCATGGTAAGCTTTGAATAAATGTTGGTTACCATTAACTGTTAAAATGAAGACCATGAATAATCATATTCAATATCATTTTAATTTTATTTATGTTCTTATTTTTTTAATTACATTCTTTTTTAAATTTATTTTTAATTTATTTTTAGACAGAGGGGGAGGGAGGGAGAGAGGAAGAGAAACATCAATGTGTGGTTGCCTCTCGAGCACCCCCTACTGGAGACCTGGCCCACAACCCAGGCATGTGCCCTGACTGGGAATGGAACTGGCAACTCTCTGGTTCACAGGCCAGTGCTCAATGCACTGGCCACACCAGCTAGGGCACAATAACATTTTAATTTTAAATGATTGTTCTCTGTCTTTGAAAATTGGTAATTCTGCTATGATGTATAGAATACATGTTAACTGTCAGGTAATCAGAACATCCCATTTAATCATTATTTTGGGTAAACCAGAGTTTTATTATAAGTCTGCTACATATTAAGACTTAATATTTACAACCATGCCGTTTCCACCATTGATCAGATTCATAAATTATATCATGTTCAGAATTTAGGGATTACACTAAGCTCCTGCTTAATTGTTTGATACGCATGAACCTTGAGTTTGAGTATATCCCTGAAGAAGGGTAAAACATGTCTAGTAGCAGCCAACTTTCAGCACTGAGGCACAGTTGGCAAAAATTTACTGATCTAACCTGATTTTACATAGCTATGATGCATGCACTGTGCTTTTTCAATCAGAAAGTATGTTATTAGTCAGGTTCAGTTCATTTGCCCCAGCTACACCAAGCTCATTACCACTCTGGGATGTGATGTGACCAATGTTTGCCTTTCATTTTAACTTCAAGAGGTTGAACAGGCAGGACTGGTGGGATGAGAAGACCTGGATTCAAGGGGCCATCTTAGCCGTTACTTCATCATTATTAGGTGACATTTGGTGAGTCTTTCCATCTTGTTGAAGCTCAGTTTGACGTGCAATGGAATGATAATGCCTACTCCACACAGTTATTTTAAGAGTGAACTGATTCTGAAGATAGTTACGAAAATCATGAAGCTCGATGGCATGGTCTACCCGGTTTTATTTTTAGTTTCTACTTCCATTTGCTACAAATGTGGGTCTGAACACTAACTCCCCTGTTTAAATTTCTCCAGAGCCCTCTGCTGAATAGAGAATAAAGCCCAAATATTTTGACACAGCCTACGAGATAGTCTGTTGGGTCTGGGATCTACCGACTCTTCACCTCCCAGGTCTTTCCTGGCGCCTTCACGGGCCACCCAGTATTTGGAAGGCGCTACGCCAGTTCCTGCACGGCTGCCTTTGTGTGCGCCATCCCTCCACCCGCGCTTCTCTCCTCTCCCTTCGTCCACCTGACCCGCGCCCTGGCTTGGCACGCTCTCTCCCCAGCAAGGTTGTCAGGCCTTGTTTTTTGCCAGTTTAATAAATTCTAGACTGGAAATATTAAAATAGATGAAAATTGCCCCCACTTTTCTTCTAGACTAATAGGTTTTAAAAGACAGAAGCTGAAACTTATATACGAGTATCTTTATATTTCTGATGTCAAACAGTGCCCAGCATATAGTAGGTATTTGACAGACACAGTTAAGTGAGTCAGTAATTGAAGAGAGATGGTTCAGGCTGAAGTAGAAAAAGGCATTAACCATTCAGGACTGTGATAGGAAGAGAAATGAGTAGTTGTTGGAGAGTAAGTGTTTTTTCAGCTTTGGGCTAAAGCTAATTTTGGCAATTTAGAATCTTGAGTGTAGGAGAAATTTATTTTCCTTCTTATTTATGAATAACAGATTTGGGCCAACCAACATGATCAGAGTGTAGCAAAACAACAAAAATATAATAACAGGACACATTTGTTGCATACCTATGTGCCAGTACTATTTTAAGTCAATTAATTCTCAGAAGAACCCCATGAGGTAGGCGTTACTTTCCCCTCCCACTTATTAATGAAGGAGTGTGGGCCCTGGAAAGGCTGCAAGCCCAGGGCAGGCGGCTGCTGTGAGGCAGAGCTTGGGTCCCGCCCCAGGCCCGGAGCCACGGGCCTCGGCTGTTCCTGACCACTGCCCAGCAGGAAGATGCTCATTGGCCAAAGACATTGTCTGCTGGCCTCTGGAGCCTAGTGTGCTCTTTTACTTAATGGCCAAACACTTAAAGAAGTAGGTCTCATGTTTATAGAATTTTCAAAACGGGAACCAGCAATATTTGAATAGTTATTAATATTTTAAACTTAAAGTTGAGATTTTAAATTGAGGTTGGAACATTTCTAGAATTTTATTGAAAACAGGGTGAAAACCGCTTAAAAGAAATTGTTCATTTTTTAAAAAGTTTACCTTAATTTATTTGAATTGAATATTATTTTTTATTAACTCAGTGGGCAAAGGGAAAAAGCCTTTGCAGTGCACTTTATGAATCTGTTGTTTATAGGAGTACATAGTGATGGAGCATCTATGGCCTTGTCAGAGGGCCAGCATTTTGAGTGAGATACATTTTGACTGTTTATAAACTTGGTATGGTTTGTTTAGACTTGGATCATTTAAAGCCATATTGAGTTAAACATTATTTCTTTTAAATGACCCATCCATATAAATACAATTTGAGGCTGCAATATATTTTTAGATTTGTGTTGTTCCAAGTAAATCTTAGTCATAGTTGCAATTTGGCATTCTTTCTGCATTTGACGTTTGCAAGTATATATCTCATAAGCTCTCCAGGACTAAACTGGGGTTGGTTTTGTTCCCAGTTGTGATGAGAGTGCCGTGAAGTGCTCAATAAGTAACACTTGAAGGAGATATTCTCTACATTCGTATTCTCTTCTCATTCTCTGGCCTCAGCCCCCGATCCTTAAACGGGCGTGCGGAAAACTTTCTGAAAACTGTGAGGTTAAACATTAGAAGTTTCAGTGCTTGGAGACTTAAGAATTTTATACAGTTAATGTGCTTTGTAACCCTCAAGGGGGGCATAGTATACATCCTTTCCTAAATGTATGTGACCACAAAATAGGGCTCTTTGTTTTATTTTTTAAAAAGGTATTTTGATTTACATTTCCAAGTGTTCCAAGGAACACAGTCCATTTGGGGAACCGAAAATTCATGTATTTTAGAATAAATTATTACTGTTTAAATTGGTGTTTTGAAGATTCAGAAATTGTTCCTTTGATCATTATTCAAAGAACAGAAATATTAAGATAATTAAGTTGTTTGACAAAAGAGCCATTCTTAATTAAGTTTAAATATGTATTTTAACTAATCTGTAAGTCTCTTCACTTAATAAAAAAAAGTAGAGTTGTAAAGACAAGTCCATTTTCCCACAACTGAGGTTAGAATTAAAATGTCATGATTTATTTTTATTGGAAAGCAGTGACAGTTGAGACAGAGTTCAGATATCTTTGGTTAACCAAATGGAGACCTAAGAGTTTCTGGAAAAGCTCAATCTTTTGAGATAAAGTAAAATTAACTTAACAAAAGTATAGCCGTAGGTCAACCTGCCTCTCTAACAGAATGAATTATAACTGTAGACAGGAACTTACGACCTTTACTAGAATAAACCCCAAAATGCGATTACTCTAGTAGATATCAAACTATTTGTGAATCTAAAAGAACTCTATTGTGCTTTTGGTGTTATGTTTGAAAATTAAAGATGATTTTTTAAAGTAAGATGATTTTTTAAAAAATTGTTTTAAAAATTATTTTAACACTATAAAATAATAGGAGATGTTTGTGGAGTTATTTGGCTGAATTAGTCTAGAACTCATAGATTTGAATAGGGAGATCCGAAGAATTTTGCGTGGATATGGTATGTGTCTATGTGTGTATAAGGAAAAATACAATGCTGTGTGTACTAATAGATGATTACCAATTGTGGGAGACAGAATAATGTCCTTTTCTCCCAAAGATGTCTGTATCCCAATCCATGGAAACCGAATATGTCGTTACATGGCAAAGGGGAATTAAGCTTGGGATGGCATTAAGGTGCTAATTAGCTGACCTTGAGGTGAGGAGCCCATCCTAGAGGATTCGGATGGGTACAGTGTACTGACAAGGGCCATTGGAGACAGAGGGGACAAGCAGAGGCCAGTGATGCCGTGTGAGACTCAGAGAGCTGTGGCTGCTTTGCTGATGGAGGAAGGACCCATGCATGAGCCAGTGAATGCTGGCAAAGGCAAGAGAAAGGATTCTTCCCTAGAGCCTCCAGAAAGGAATGCAGTCTTGTTGACACCTTGAATTTATCCCACTGGAACCCCGTTTGGACTCCTGGCCTCCAGAATTTGTATTCTTTTAAGCCACAGAGTTACAGTAATTTGTACAGTAGCCATAGGAAACTAATCCAGTATACATGTGTATTGTGATCTATTTAGGTGAACTGCCTGTATCTGAATCACTTGATTTTATAGCCAGTATTTTCTAGTGCATATTTTTAGCTCTTATAGAGCTATGTATTCAATGGTGATCTGCCTACTGCTCCTGGAAACAGTTTAAAAAGTAGTAACATAGTGAAACAACTTGTTGAAGAATGATAAGAATTGAAAATGCATTATGTTACTTTTATAGGGAATAAAATCCTTAATAAAGTTCAGATCAGGCATTTGGGATTCAGAATCACTTCATGACTCCAGGATTTATGGAGTTCCCTTCATTTACTCTTCTGGCATTATTTTTTTTTAAGTTTTCCTTAGAAGTTTCCTGAATTAAAGCATTTTGGGGTGCTGTAGATTCTGCTCAAGTTTCTAAAGATGGTATATTTCCAAGCGGGAAATTCCATCCTAGCTCTTTCATTGAGCGTTGACTTTCCTCTTAAAAGTGTCTGGGTTTGCCTTGGTGGCATGTTTCTGCTGCCTGGGGATGTGTAGTCTCTGCTCTCAGGTTGTTTCCAGTCCACTGGTGGAGAAAGGCATGCAGAGCGTACTCACAGATCCCTATGGCAGTGTAGTAAAATAAATAATGCGGGGATGTTATAGAACTCCCGGGGGTCTCAGCCACCCCGGTCAAATGTTGTTTCAGAATATAAAATGCTAATTCCGATTTTAAAAGAAACATTATGTTGCTGTGGGCTCCGTTACAGGCTGTAAAGCATAAATTCCAACTTGACACCTGATGCCTCTTAAGAAAACCACGTATTTTTGTAGCTGTGGATAGTCTCCGTGAATCGTTTCGCTGTGTACCTATTTGGAGACAGATACAGTTTATAGAACATTTTAAAAATATGTGAAATAGGAGATAGTTCTTTGTTTCTTATTTGCCATTTTGAATCTTTTTAGGGTTTAATAAATTGAGTTTTTTAAAAAATAGGTTACTGATCAATGTTATAGTCTAGTATTTTAAAATTCTTTCCTATTCTTGTCATTTTGTATTTGGAATTAATTGAACTCCCGGTGCTGTTTTGTGTGTTTTTAACACCAGTTTGGTATTTGAGATAATACAACTTAGATTTAAAACTGGGGTAAGTAATGCTGGTTTAACTCATTCAATTCATCACTCAATCATAGCCATTGTACCACTTTAGCTTCACTGACCATTTTGGCACACTGTATAAAATATAGTCACAAAGATACATTTTTATTATCTATCATAGTTTCCTATAAAGTTGATGGTACATCATGGGCAATTATTTAAAAAGTTCCCGACCTACACATTTGCTACTGGCTATGCTTTTTCTGTAACTCCCTGTTTTCAGGGGATGGGTAGTTAGCATGAGCTATGATTGATTATCTCACTAATTACTTAATTCTTCTATGTTTTCTGTATTCTCTTGGTCCTTTTTTTTAAAAAAAAATCAGGCTTCACCATATTTTTCCTTGTTAGAGCATTATATATATATTCTGCTTTTCACTGCTGTAGAATGGTGGTGTTATGGTAACCAGGAAAAACTTGATATATAGACATGACAACTACAGTGAAAAGCAAAATCCATTTGATTTATGAAGTTGAAACTGAATTGTAAATGCCAAGAGATTGTGAAAGACAAACCAAGTAGGAGTTTAAACTATTTTCAGACACAAAATACATTCTCTTTATATATAGCAAGCCTTGCATTATCTGGAAGGTTCTTCTTCATTCACTTTCCAAAGGTACTTAACCACCCACCTCTTTCATTCACTTTAAATGTATTAAACAAAGGAGACACTGTGTGAGTCACAGCATTTGGTTTTTCTGATGTCACGGCATTAACTAGTATAATGGCATTAGTCAGAATGTTGTTCCTCCTAGAAGCGATTATCAGAAGTATGTTACTGTATAGAGCATTGTTGCTTGCCTCTTTGGTCACCCCATAACTTCACATATTACTGTCTCCAGTCTTGGTCAGAGGGGCCTGGCAGCAGCATGCCAGCCACAGTGGGTCACAGGCCTGACCATCGTCCCTTGGTGTCCCTTCTCTCCAAGGGTATCCTGGCTGCCCACCTCTTCTCTTACCTCCTTCCTTAGTAGATGGTCTCATTCTGAAGTTTTAGTCTCTCCTTTTGCATTGATTCTTCTTTAAGTTCCTCATATCAATGCTTATCCTTCAGAGAAACACACACAATGGCCCCCTCCCCTCAAATTTGCTACTCCCTCAAGCCTGCCACTCCTTTTGTTTACTTTCTTTTATAACCACACCTTGCAGGTAGTGTGCACTCATCTGTATTTCCTAGACAGACTCACTTCTTTTAGCACTTGGCAGTCACCTTTCTGCCTGATGAAACTGCACTCTAGACAGTTCCTGCCTCTTCTTGGTCACCAAATCCATCAGCGTTTTCTGTCTTTATCCTTCTTTACATCTGTGAATTTGCCCTTTTTGCACACGGCTGAATTCTTGAAATGGCCTATTTCCTTTCTCCTGTGCCCGGGATTCTATCCAAGACTTTCTCTGCCAGCCTCCTCTCTGTTGGTGATGCAATTTCAGCCTCATGACTTTAGAGGTCATCACCTTGAGGATGACTCCCAAGCAGGATCCCAGCCCTAACTGGCACTTGAGCTCCAGATGCATATATTCAGCCGACTTTTCTACCTGGAAGGTTGGCCAACACTCAAGCCCAGTATGTCTGAAACTGGACACGCTCCCCGTCTCCTCTCATCCTCTCTCTTCTCCATGGTGCCAGCTTTGTGTGTGGCCCTACTGTGCTCTGTCACCTGGGGTTGACTCTCAAGGTCAGCCAGTCACTAACTGGTACTACCTTTGTCTTTGTGATGTCTTTCTTTTTTTTAAAGATTTTATTTACTTATTTTTAGAGAGAGGGGAAGGGAGGGAGAAAGAGAGGAAGATAAACATTAATGTGTGAGCAAAACATCGATCAACTGTCTCTCACTCGCCTTGAACTGGAAACCCGGCCCCCAACCCACTGAGCTACAGCAGCCAGGGCTTTGTGATGTCTTTTGGATTCACCAGTGCAGAGCCTGCTGCCTTTGCCCCCAAGGATTGGGCTTCGAGGCTCCCTCTCTTCAGTCTTTTCTCTTTCCCATTTAGTCTGCACATGGCTGTCGGATGACTCTGCTTAAGCATGGAGTCCTTTTTTTGGCACCTGTGACCTACAGAACGGGACTGCACTTCTGGGACTGGCGCTCGAGGCCCTGGTGATCCGGTCCCGATTTCCCACTCAGACCTCATCTTTGACGCTCCGCTGGGTGGGCCACATTAGGCAAATTCCGACTTCTCTTTCTTCAGAACACCCCTATGATCACTGCTTTCCCACGTGTCCACTGTAACCCACCCCAGTTTATGCTGCCATAATCTCCGGATGAGTTCAGTAGCCCTCTCTCCGTGTACTGTTTGAATCACTTTTCTCACTTGGTTCAGCTCTCTGCTCATATGTCAGCTTCTCATTGATCACTCTTTGAGAAATCTCCTAAATCACTGTGCCCTTACCCTGCTTTGTGTTTCTTCTTTGCATTTACCACTACCTGACACTTATCTTGTATATTTATTTGTGGATCTGTTTGTCTATCTCCTTACTGGCAAATAAGTTCCATGAGAGCAGTGACTGTGCCTATCGTGTTCGCCTGTACCCCTCGCACTGAGAGCGCTACCCAGGGCCGTGTTCACTGTGTTCATCAGACATTTATTGACTGAGTGGTTGTAAGACACGAATCACTTTTACAGATGATGTACTATAGAATTGTGCACCTGAACCTTGTATAGTTTTGTTAACCAGTGTCACCCCAATGAATGCAATAAAAAGGAAAAAAATAAAAGGAGAAAAGACATGAGTCACTTTAAGGTATGGAGTAGAATGAGTTTAGGATATGAATCGAGGGAGTGAGCAGGGGTCTGACCCTTGCCTGCCTCCTGCTGTGGGGTCCTTGCCTTCCTCATCTGTTTAGAGGGCACTTTATTTGCATTTCTGAGTCCTCCCCATCCTTTTCTGGCTTTCTCAACTGTCACCTCTTTCACAGTCCCTTCTCTGATCTTGCCACCTCCTCAGAACTCTCACAGAGCTTGGTCTCTCTCATGCCGGGATGGGCAAACGTAGGTTTACAGTTGGAAGACAATACAATAATTAATACACTACAGTACAATAACTGCCCTCTAGACAGTTCCTGCCTCTTCTTAGGCATGAACTCTGTGTTTGAGCACTCACAACTGTAGGCCTACTTTTGCCCACCCCTCTAGGTATATGCTGCATTCCGCGGGGAGGTGTGGTTACCTGTTTCTGTGTCTGTCTCCCTGGCTGGTTCATGGCCTGTGTTCATTCATCCTACTATCCCCATGTGCTGAGCGCCGCACTTTGCACTCAGTGGGTACCCATTACCTGTCCGTTGGGCAGGTGTCCTTTTGTACCTTCCTGAGAGAAAAGTCCCTCCTTGAAGTTTCATGCCTAGAAGGCCCTGGAGGAGTGCCATGAAGCAGCCGACATGTTGGAGGATTGATGCCGCGTGGGAAGGAAGTTGGAGGCAGTGTTGCGTGTGCCTCACCTTTGTGAAGGGCTGCAGCTGGGCCAGCCTTGTGGGGCGTACAGTGGGCCACATAAAAATCCGCAGGAGTGCAGGGCGCTCTTCACACAGGCGTTTACAACTGGTTGTGTCTGCTTCTTAGACAACAGCTCAGAGCTTTTCATTTTAGACTGAATTTTCTCAGCTGAACTCATGTATGGGAGGCGTGGTAGGGAGCCAGATGGAACCCGGGGAATAAACATGTTCTATAAAAGTTGAAGTGTCACAAAGGCGAGAGTTGTCAACGTTAAGTCCTTTCTCGTACTTAGTTGTAAAATGCGTTTTAGCAGGTGAAAGATTAATGAGGGAAGCAATAAACTGACTGAAATTTGTCCCTCAGATTGTGATTTCACTTTTATTGTGGCAGACTTTGTTATTATTTTGTTATGATATTTATCCAACACTTGTTAATTTGGAGTTAATTCTATTATCTTAAATCTTTGTTAGGAAGGTGGCAAAATATACAGAACAAACAATGACTTATAATTTTAAAGCTTGTAATAATCACCACATTGCTGATTTTATATTGTAGTATGCTTTGCCTTGGGAGGAAATATAAGTCAACCTTAAAAAAAAGAATATATATTATCACGTAATAGACATTGATACCTGATATTATTGTAAGAAAAAAACTAGTGGTAGAGAATGTTTTGGGTGGATGAGAGGCGGAAGGCTTACTTATAGAAGGGTGGATTATATAGTTTATTATTATGCTAGTCTGTCCACTGAGCACTAATTTATGCTTTGGCTTAGCACTTCACTCTGTATGCTGTATAAAGTCTGTATATAGGAGCCCTCTGAGGAAGGCTGTTAGAATTGTAAAATGCAGATATTATGTGAACGATGAATTTAAAAATTTGTGGCAAATTTTAGGGAGTAACAGATGAAATGTTATGTCACCTTGGATTTAACAGCTGTGTTCTTAATTTTGTAAACGAAAGATATTACCTTTGGTTATAAATTATAAGGCATGTTACAAGGAGTACAGAGTTTATACGTTACCATGAACTGTTGTCGTGAACATTTTAGCCCAGTGTATATATTTCACTGAACTTTCTTTTCCAATGTTACTGTTTTCCAAATTTTTCCACAACAGAGCTATTAGTATAACTGATTATGGTAGATTGTAAGTCACATGTTGTTTTTCTTTGGTGGAGATTAAAACCAACAATTTGGGCAATTGAGTTTTATTTCTGTCGAAACTCGGTCTCAAAATGCTTCCAATTCCATGTCTGCAGGGTGAGGTCTCAGCTGGTTGATTGTCCATCACAGTTTATTGGAAAGACCTATTTCTTTTTGTATTCAGATGCTTCTCAAAGTTCTGTTTATAAACATTGTCAGGAGCAGAGAGTGTTAGGAATCTCCCACTTGAGGAAAAATGACAAAAAGAATAAAGTCATTACTTGACTTGCCCATGGCTCCATGCTCAGCCTCATCCGAACGCCACTGTGGGAGGACTGCGCTTGCTCACGCGAAAGCGCCGGCCGATGTTGTATCAGCAGTTTGAAAACAGTATAAAATGCAGCGTGTGCCTCTTGCTTCTGATTAGCCACTACAGGGCTTTTGGTATTAAAGTTGTGTTTAAATGATTTTGACATGTGATGTTCAAAGACTATGTACTTTAAACGAAACCAGAATTACTCGTCTGCTAAACTTCTGCCTCGAAGGCAAATTTTACCTGTGACTGACCTTCAATATCATTAATTTTAACAACAATGAAAACTGCAGTGACTTTGTTCTTGAAAATTATAGATACTAACCTCATAAAATGTATGGATTTATAGCTTCTTACTCCAGATTTTCATGTAACTACAAGTTCCTTTGTGCCTATGTGCCAATAAATAGTAAGAGGTTGTTAGTCTGTTCAGGCTTTGTGGTGCATAATTGTGAACTCTCTAGATTTCGTGGGTCAGTTGTTTGAGGAACCCAGTGCAGTGAGAGCTAATTCCACTGGAGCTGGGTGTTCAGGTGTCCAGACTGCTGAAAGGTGGGCAAGACTTCAGATTGCTAAAATTGCCAAAGGCCAGATGATGGCTGCTTTCTTGGAACAAAGCGTGTGTTCCCCACCCCTAACACCTGCCCACTCCTCCATCCACCCTTGTCAAACTATATACTTTAAAAGTACTAGAAAAAGGCAGATGTATCCTGGAGAGGAGAGGATCAAACAGGAGTTCATTGGGTTCATTCATTTTTGACTGAGGAAAGCTAGTGTAAATATTTAATTACAGAATATGTGAGATGGTCTGTATTTAAAATGAAATTTATTCTTCCTGTGAAGAGTCAGCTAGCCGTGGACACCACTTGATGTTTTTCTGCCAGTTGTAGTTACAAGAAGTTCAGAATAAAGAAAGAAAATTATGGCAATTTAAAGTTTATTATTAAATGGTGAAAATTATGCACAGTTTATAACACAATTTCCTGCACTAGTTACTTCTCTCTTCATTATAGATGGGCATTGTAGTATATGAGGCATGTTGATGGATGATTTACTTAGACTGATTTGAAGTAATTTTCGTATTTCATTGAAACATAAACCAGAAGTTTCTCTTTTCTTCTTTCCTCCCTCTCTGTTTCCCCTAATTTAGATCACCACAGACTAATTTGAATTGATTGCATAGATGTTGATTGTTAGTAAAAAAAAAAAAAAAACTATCCGAGTATTGTTTTTGTTAGCTGAGACAAAATAAAAATCTGGGAATTAAAAGCATGACTTTTAAGTGAATAAAATGATTTTACAGAGAGTGACAAGTAAATATTGGATTCAGATAATTGCTTGCTTGATCAGAGAAAATAGTAGAGGAGCACAAATGGAGAAGTCCTCTCATCTCCATTTATAACCCCCTGGCTGCAACAGCAAGAAGGCATGAACTTGGTTCTTGAGTTTGAGCTCTTGGAGTGACTGAGCAGCTGTCTGCTGGCCTTCTGCCTGCAAACGGGCTAAAGGAACCAAAAAACAGTAGACAAAGAACAAACACAAGCTGCCCCTTATACACATCCCTCAAATATTTGGTAAGGGATTTCAGAGAAGAGCACATTGGCTTTTTAGCAGACTATCTTTGATAGCATTGAAATAGTTTTGTTTAGGAAGATAACCTTGAAAGTAAAGCAGTGGCTCTATTTGCCATTGGAGAGGACATAAGGTGTTTTTGTGGGCGAATATTTATCTAACTGAATTTTATGATGTCAAATGCCAGAACTGTTTGTTGTTGTTGTTAATTTTAATTGTCTTTCCTTAAAAACTTCAAGCACTCCTCACATTGATTGAGCAAAGACCAGACAGCATGGATGGACCCTTTCCGGAGGGTTTAGGATTACCACACTCACATCTGCTCGCTGTTGCTCCAGGCCTCCGCACAGTCCCGAGTCCGGTTTTTTCTCTCTTCGTAGAGGTCAGGCTGTCAGTTTTCATCTCTTCTACATTATTATGCTTGCGTCAATCAGCTGCTCCTTCTAATTTTTTATGAGTTGGGAAATCAGATAACCAGACACACAGTGAATTCTCTGTTATATAAGGAAGGGTTATTAAGGAGTTTGTGTATGGAGGCTTTGCAGTAAGCTGTATTTGGGTGGAGGAATCCTGCTTCTGTGCTCAGGGCTATGTTTTAGAGGGTGGAGCCATTAAAAGTCTGCTTCTAAATACTGTAGATCACTATGTTCTAAGGTTCCTTGAAAGAATGGTTAACTCCTAATCACCTGAAGCAAAATTGTACTGCTAGACTACCTTTACTTAACATTTTTAAATTCTGAGATGTTTCTTCCCATTAATTAATTAATTTATTCACATATGTATTTATTAGACAGTACACCTATGTTGCATACCCTCAGATATATTTTAACATTAGCTTCAGCCAGCTATAATTAGGCAGTTAATGCTGCTCTAAACCTTAAGCTAACAATAAATGACTTTGGCTTTATCTGCATTTAGAGCATGGGTGGTGGTGCTCCCTTCTGGCTCCTGCTCTGTAGTCTTCCTTCCCTGCTCGAGAAGGGCTGAGCCCCTGTCTCGAGGCTCCTGGTTGCAGATCCATGGAAATGGGTGGGGGGAGTTTCAGGTCAGGCCAGTGCTTTTTGTGGAGAGAGGGACAAATATTTAAATATTTTAAATAATAAAACATTTGGCACTCCAAATGTGCAAGTGTGTATGTATGTACATACAGTATTTAAGTGTGTGTGCACATATGTATGTACACATACAACATATTTAGAATAAAGGTGATCTGTCGCACTTAATTCTGACATAAACCCTGGCTATTGCTTATTCCCTGTAGGGATAAAAGCATTCACATTTGAATTAATTTCTTGCTGGAAGTTCATTCTGTAGACTCTTCTTTATACTGTAGTGATTTGGAGGATCATAGGAAGTTTCTTAGGGAAGTTGGAGAGATCCAGTATTTTTGGTCCATGATGCTAGAAAACATTTTTCCCTTGTTTTTGAAAATTTATTTTTTATTGTAATAAAATACATATAACAAAATTTCCCTATAGTTCTGTGGCATCAAGTACCTTCACATTATTGTGTACCCATCTATAGAACTTTTTCATTTTTCCCTAATTAAACTCTGAACCCATTAAACAGTAAGTTCCTATTCCGTCTTCCCCTGACTAGACCAGTGTTTTATCTGTCGCCATCAGGTCACATCTGATGCTCACCTAGCTAAGACCTGTGGCTTTATCCTTTGTCTGGAATCCCAGTTTCAGGAAAGGTGTCTTGTATACCCTCCAGGTTTGGGCTTTGTCTTTTTGTTTCTTGTGCTTCTTTCTCTTTCAACTACCCCTGAACTCCAGACTAGTGTCCTGGGCCCTGGGGCTGACTGATTTTTCTGATTCTGCCATTACCTACCCTGATGTCCTGTTTCTGGTTCGCTGTCCGGTGACAGACACTCCTGATGTGGGGGACAGCTTTGTGGAGTCCTGTCTCCGTTGGCCTGGCTCTAGGATTTGGTGTTCTGCCTGCTAGCTTCTAGACTTCTTTCCAGATTAATCTGTTTTTCCCACAACTTCCTTTACTCCATTGCTTCTGTCCAGCCTGCCAACCAAACCTTGCCTGACCATGAAAGAAATAATATCAGGCAGATTTTAAATATCAAACTAGCTTCTTTTATTGAAGACCATGGGAAGTCTACTATATAAGGTACTAAATGGTATTTTATTATAGCATGTAATGTTGAAAAATTAAATATCAAATGTATTTTATTTACCAAAATTGTAAACAGCAGGAACAATACTGAAGACTCAACTGTCTTTGTAAAAATAATTTTTGAGTTAGCAGTTAATGAATAATACAAAAGAGATGGAAGAGTAATTCCCTTTAATAGATTTGACTGTATATTTAAGAAATTTGTATTTACCCAAGTTATGAAGACAATTTAAGGTGTCAGGTGGCTGGTATTGCTGTGTAATAAACCACCACTAAATCTGGTGTCTTAAACAGCAATTTATTATTTCCTGTGCTTCTTGGGTTGGCCAGGTTCAGCTGTGCATTTCTTCTGTTCCGTGTGTTTCCTCCTGGGCTCACTCACGAGGCTGCAGTCAGCTGGGAGCCTGGCTGGGGCCAGAACATTCCAGGTGGCTTCACCCTCACGTCGGGCACTTCGGCAAAGTCTGCCTGGGCTTCTCTCCCCATGGTTCCTCAGTCTAGTCCACCCTCGTTGCATGGTGGCGGTATCCCAAGACAGTTTTTGTTAGCATTTTATTCTAACATTTTAAAAACTTTATTTCTAACTTGATTTTATTAGTTTATGGTTAACTCTTTTAAAGA
Organism: Micronycteris hirsuta; assembly: GCA_004026765.1. NCBI lineage: Eukaryota > Metazoa > Chordata > Mammalia > Chiroptera > Phyllostomidae > Micronycteris > Micronycteris hirsuta. The sequence continues at coordinate 22,434 of PVJI01010244.1, forward strand.
CATAGTTAAATACACCAATTGCGATATATGGTTTATGTGTATGTGTGTATGTTTGTATCTGGTAGACTAAAGAAAATTTTTGCTTGGAATAACTGGACAGTTATACTGCTTTGCACATGTAGATATAATTTTTAAATGAATTGCTCTCATGAGATACTCTGCATATGTTAGAGTGTAACGTGAGTCTTTGACATGAAAACTTGAGGAGAAAGCCTTTCTTATTTCTGAGCAGACATTGTTATGCTCCATAGGAGTCACATAGGTTATATTTATACTCACAACAATGACAAAATAAATAAAGGCAGTTATAGAAAATTTACCTCCCAAGTATAATATTTCAAAAAATGCTAGAAAGCAAATAAAAATAGCTGGATATCTTTAATCAGGAATCATGAAGATGACTGCTAAACTAATTTTTTAAAGGCTTAAACCTTATAATTTTAAACATTGTAATTTCCAATTTTCTTAAGCTTTTTACAGAATATGGACTTTTTAAAGATTCTTTACTTATTATTTGCCTGCCTTAGAAATAATGGTTTATATTGTACAATAAAAGTAACATGTACCATATAGACTTGATTTGAATATTAGAAAACAAGTGACTATTTCACAATTTCATAGAAAATGCATTTGTGAATTTGATGTTTCTGACAGAAATAAAATACAACTTCTGTAATAAACATATCTATTATAATAATATAACATATATAACAAACATATCTATTAAATAAATTGAATCAATAATTAATAACCTTCCCAAACAGAAAGCACCAGACCATGGTGTGTTCACAGGAGAATTTTACCAGACATTTAAGGAAGAAATCATACCATCTTTCCACAGTCTCTTTAAGAGGATAGAAACAGAATGAATACTTTCTAACTCATTTTATGAGGCCAGCATTATCCTAATACCAAAATTATAAAAAGACATTTCAAGAAAAGAAAACCACAGAACCCATGTCTCTTATGAACATATTATAGATGTAAAATCCTCAACAAAATATTGGCAAATCGAATCCAACAATATATAAAAAGAATTACACACCATGGCCGAGTGGGATTTTTCCTAGGTTTACCAGTTTGTCTGGTTCAGCATTTCCAACGTGATTATCTGTATATCCAGAAAAACATTTGACAATCCAATACCTACTCATGATAAAACTCCCACTAAAGTAGGAATAGAGGGCAACCTCTTCAACTTGACAAATAACATCTATAAAAACCCTATAGCTAACATCATACTTAATGGTGAGAAGGTTGAAACTTTTCTAAAAGATATGGTACAAGGCAAGGGTATCCCCTCTTACCACTCCTTTCAACATCAAACTAGAAGTCTTAGCTAATGCAATAAGACAGGAAAAGGAAAGAAAACATATATAGATTGGGAAGGAAGAAATGTTCACAGATGACATGGTTATATAGGAATATTCAGTAGATTGAAATAGAAGCTCAGAAATAGACCTACACAAATATCTTCAACTGATTTTTGACACAGGAGCAAAGACAATACAATGGATAAAAGATAGTCTTTTTCACAAATGTTGCTGGAACAATCGGATATCCACATGTAATAAAATGAATCCAGAAATAGACCTTATAACATAATTTCAAAAAATTTCACTAAAAATGAATCATAGGCCTTAATGTAAAATGCCAAAGTATAAAACTCTTTGAAGATAACAGGAGGAAATCGAGGTGACTTTGGTTGTGATGAGGACTTTGTAGGTAGAATACCAAAGGCACAATTAAGAAGCTGGACTCCATCAACATTAAAAATTTGCTCTTTAAAAGACACTGTCAAGAGAATAAGAAGACAAAATCTACCAGAAATTCTTAACACTCAACAATAAGAAAGCAAACTACCCTATTAAAACTGGGCAAAAGACCTGAACAGACACCTCACCAAATAAGTTACACAGATAGCAAATAAGCATGTGGAAAAATGCTCCACATCGTATGTCATCAGGGAAATGCAAATTAAGAGAACAGTGAGATACCCACCACATTAGAATGGCCAAAATCCAGAACACTGACAACACCAAATGCTGTTGAGGTTATGGAGCAACAAAAACTCTTATTTTTTGTTGATGGGAATGCTAAATGGTACAGCCACTTTGGAAGACAGTTTGGCAGCTGTTTGCAAAACCGAACAAACTCTTAGCTTACGATCCAGCAGTTGTGCTCCTTGGTATTTACCTAAATGAGTCAAAACTTATGTTCACACAAATGTTTATAGCAGCTTTATTCATAACTGCCGAAACTTGAAAGCAACTAAGTAGGTGAATGGATAAATTGTGCTACATCCAGACAATGAAATATTTTCAGCACTAAAAAGAATTGAGCTATTGAGCCATGAAAAGACATGGAGGAAACGTAAATGTGTATTACTAAGTGAGAGAAGCCAATATGAAAAAGCTACGTATTATGTGATTCCAACTATTTAACATTCTGGAAAAGGCAAAACTATGGAGATAATAAAACAGTCAGTGGTTGCCAGGGGTAATGGTGGAAGGATAGAGGAATTTTGGAGCAGTGAAACTATATTGTGTATAATATTAAGTGATGTCATTACACATTTGTCAGAACCCATAAAATGGACAACATCCAGAGTGAACTCTAATTTAAATTTTGGACCTTGGATGGTAATGATGTGCCAGTGCAGGTACATGGGTTGCAACAAATGTACCCCTCTGGTGGGCATGTTGTTAGTGGGGAGGCTTTTATGTGTGCGGTGGGGCAAAGAGTATATGGGAGTTAATGCTTAATTTGTTTTTGTGAACCTAAAGCTGCTCTAAAAGTAAAGACTATTTCCAAGGGAAATTGCAAAGAAAGTATGAAAAAAAATACAGATGTTTGCTTAAATATTAAAGGGAGTCTTGAGGTTATGTTGTCATTCTGTTGCTTTAAACTAGAACTTTTTTTACCTTTTTGATAATGATTAAATATTTCAGAGAATATTTTAGAAACTGGATGTCACAGATATCACAGAAATATTTCTCTTAAACACTATTCGTGAAAGGCTAAGTAATGGCATGAAAATTGGAGAGATTAATCAGCTGCAGTTGAGAAGAGGCATCTAAAACTGGTTTTTATGGTTTTTCTTGTAATTTTGGTATTAGAGTGTAAAATAGATGAAAAGTTAATGTCACTTTGAAAAGCCCTATGAGAGTAGAGGCAGGAGTGGTGACCATCCACACAGCAACTTTCGGTGAGGTCAGCACAATTTTGTGCTAGCTTTATTGGCTTCTGACAAATTCTCCGACATTCACTGAAATAAGACGTGAATGCTTTCACCCACCAATCACGCACATATATTTCTATATTTGTAATCTAGGCTCTAATTGTTCCTGGAGCTTTCCTCGCTGTAATTATGAAAAATGCTATAGAAGCACACTAGGCCTTCACCCAAATTGAAATAGCTAAGAACAGTTGGACCAGGTTCCTCTGCACAGTAGACAAGTACTGATGTGGTAGGTAACCTGCATGTTCTGAGATCACCGGTGAATGGTGGCAGTACGGTGATCAGGGAGTTAGTTCCCAGAGAAGGGGGTGAAATACCAAACCTGTTCACTAGTGGACGATGGAGTGGAGACTTCTTCTGGGAGTTGGGGTGTATGGATGCAAGTGTTTTGACTTTTGTTCTTATTTATATTGTTCTGTGAAAAGAAATAATTCTGTTTTGATGAAAGTGTGTGTGTTTTTAGAAGATTTTGTTTATTTATTTTTAGAGAGAGAGGAAGGGAGGGAGAAAAAGAGAGAGAGAAACATCAATGTATCAACCAGTTGCCTTTTGTAAACCTCCAACCGGGGACCCAGCCTGCAACCCAGGCATGTGCCCTGACTGGGAATCAAACCGGCATCCTTCCAATTTGCAGACAAGCACTCACGCCGCTGAGCCACACCAGCCAAGGCTTAAGTGTGTTTTTTTGACAGCATAACACTGAAGCTGCATCCCTAACATAAAGTAATAATTATGCAATGTCATGCATAGTATTATGAAAAGAATTTTCTTTCACAAACTAGGTAAATGAAATTCTACTTCAGTAGGTTTTTTTTTTAATTGTTAAACACCCCATTAGGCTTAAATCTCTTTAGTAAACTAAAATCTGCATAATGCTTCATTATAATTTATGAAATTAGCATTTCCTTCAATTTTTGCATCCTTCTATAAATAATCATAGATTAAAACATTATCTAGAGTCTGAGCCAAGCACTCACATAAGATATTTTATCTTGGAGTTAGTTAAAAGGAAAAATTCTCAGTTTTCAAATGTGGTAAGAAGGTAGAAATAAACAGCAAGGTCAGTATGGAAAGAAGAGCAGGGGGAAGCAAGATAATGGGAAAGGACAAAAGGGCAGAAAGACTCATACAAGGAGGTGAGCAGGAGAGAGAGGTATTGGTGAGGGTGGGAGGCAGGAAGGGACCTATCAGAACGGAGAAACGTGAGGACTGATGAGAAGGCGTGAAGAAAGAAAAACACTTAACACTTACCGAGTGCCCTGAATTGTGCCAGCACTTCTGGTACATTATAATATTATGTATATTACTTTCTCCATTTTGCAGGGAAGGAAACTTGAGTAATTCATGTCCCAGTGTGAGTTAATAATCGTAGAACCAGGGTTTGAATTCATATTATTAATTTTTCCGGTGCTATTTACTGACTGTCGTCATGGGCCAAGCTTGACATTGAGAATACTATTTATAATCTTGATATGGTCCCTGCCTCTCAGAGCTTAAATTCCAGTGGGGACGGTAGACAAGGAATTAGACAGTTACAAGGCATGGTGGTAAATTCTCTGGGTAGGAGAATGCAGTAGGGGAATGTGGGGTGACAACACCTGAAACGTATGACATCAGGGACAGAGTCCTGGATGAAGTGGACCCTTGTCTGAGAACTGAAGGACAGGTTGGCTGAGACCAAGACCACTCTCCTGTAACAAACTGCCTCATTTTAAAATTTTATTTGATGTGTTTTTCATTTTTTCCTTCTCCCTCTCCCCTTTCCCTCCCTCCCTCCCCTTGCTTCCTCCATTCTCTCCTTCCTGAACCCTTGCTTATTTTGTTGGCCATAGAAAGTAGAGTCCTGAGGGGAAAAAATTATTATTATTATTATTTTTTTAGATTTATTTATTTATTTATTTATTTATTTATTTATTTATTTATTTATTTTAAGGGCAGGAGAAAGAGAGGGAGAAAGCAATGTATGGTTGCCTCTCACATGGCCCTCACTGGGGACCTGGCCCGCAACCCAGGCATGTGCCCCGACTGGGAATCGAACCGGGACCCTCTGGTTCCCAGCCCGCGCTCAATCCACTGAGCTATACCAGCCGGGCCCTAAAAAAATTATTTTTTATTCATGCCTGGGGAGTGTTATGCATAGTTAGGGCCTTCTTCACAGCCTACTTCTTGGCTTCGTCCCTTGAAGGTCAAAGTCTTGCAGCGACTGTTCTTGGGCAGCTTCTGAGGAGCAGGACCTGACTGAAGGAGACAGACAAGGCAAGCCTACAAGTTTGATGCTTGATTCAAAACTCAGTTTCATCTCATTTGTCTTTGGGTGCTCGGACAGGGTAAAGCCGGTGTAATTAAGGGTGGCTAATTGTCTTCGACGGGCCTTTTAGGTTGTGTGTATCTATTTGATTTAATAGTTAGGAGTGAAAATTATTTACCGAATCATTAGGGGAGTCACATTTGACTTGATAGCAATTTTTCAAATGTTATTAAAACTAACATAAAAGAGGGTGTGTGCACACACGTGTTTTTTAGGAGTTTTGTGTCTGTTTTACTAAAAAAATGTAGCTTTATGGTATTAAATTTATTTTTCATCCTTCCCCACCCATACCCAGTGTTCCCAGTGATAACCATTTCCTTTCTCTCTTAAGAGTTTCTTTAGGACTATAAAAGTAAAAGTGAGAGGAAACCGAGGGCACAGTGGGCTTCAGCGGGCAACAATAGGATGAATGGAATTCCTATAGAAGATAAAGTGGGTGGAAGGGCAAAGGTCATTTAAACTCTGGACAGAAAGTGCTAATATGTGGAGTCAGCCCTCAGGGTTGTGGATGAAGGAGGTTAGTGAAGGAATGTGGTTTCCTTTTAGGAAAAAAAACAAAACAAAACTGGAGGCCTTAAATAAGCAAGTCGAAGCTGAATCTTTACAGTTCTAAATAAAGTTCTCTTAGTTTAGTACATTCCATTTTATCTGCTCTACACAGCAGATGTGAAAACTTGGCAAATCAGACTGGAGGCTCCACTCACCGGTTTTGTTTGGGTTCCCTCCCACCCAGGCCCTGCCTCTCAGTGTGGTACAGGAGGATACCCCCCATGGTGTCTGGTCATTAGCCCCAAGATCTTAGCCCAGCCCCGCTGGGAGGGTTGCTCCTTGGGAAAGTGGCACCTGTATAAACAACCGCGTCTCTTGTTGTCCTCTGTCACGTCTTGGTGGTTTTTGTCCCAGTAGACAAGCAGTTAAGAAAAAGGGAGCTTTTTAAACAATGTCCTCCAAAGAGGTAGACTGGCTGCAACTTGCCTGGCCATCACATTCTGCTGCTGGGTTTATTTTCCCAGCGGAGCTCACAGCGGCGGGAATCTGGAAGGCTGAGCTTCCAGAGGGCTGCAGACCACAGCGGAGCTGACCTCATGGAGATGGAGAAGCTCTGGCTTTCAGTCCTTCCTGGGGTGGTGTTGATTCACGGGCCAGAGTCTAATCCTCAGGGGTGTTAGTATGTTGTGGTGCTTGTTTTCAAATGTAGGGATTTTGTTTTAGCAGATGGTAGCGTCTCCAGAAGTTAGCATTTCTTTTGTAGGTGACTACACCACTCGCGTCTTCGCTCACCAACTTCTTCATTTCCCGTGGGTAAAATGACAGCACTAAACGTAGTGTTCTTTCAGCTCCCATGGCTGGATGTATTTTTACTGTGTGCCCTGTCAAGGCCGGACCTTCCAGCACCCAGGGTGTCCGAGAGCCTGGAGCAAGGATTCTCAGTACAACTTACCCTTGTAGCACCTTTGTGGAGCACTGCACGTGGCAAGCACGGACCCAAATGTTTCTTGAATTCATTTATTTACTCTTGTTATATTCTATGAGCAGTGTTTTCTTTTTTCTTTTTAATTTGACATTAGGCCTCAGGGCAGTGTTGGCAGACCCCCTGGGGCTAAATTGTTGCAAGGGGTCACGACTCCAGTGGAACTTCAGGCATCCTGTGTAACTGGAATCATATATGGCTCACAGAGGTGTCATTTACAGCAGTCAGTATTTCACAGGTTTCGTCATTTTCTCTGTCCTCCTGAAGTGTTCTGATGTTCAAGGGTGCTCTGTCGAACCACTCTTCTAAATTCCTTGAAATGATTGACCTTGAGAGAGACTTTAGGTGCTCCGTCTCTCAGGTTGTTGCATTTGCTGCATTCCACAATTCCATCATTATTTATTCCATTTAAAATATGAATTAGAAAGTGTATTTATTATTCTTATGTTGGCAGTGGGGGACAGAAACAACTGTAAAAGGCCCAGGATTCTAAGCAGAGCTGCAGTGTCCGTGTGTCCAATGAGTGGGAATTGCGTTTTTAGAGGCCTTCATGCTAAAGGGGGTTTGAGAACTTCTTGGGATATGGTTTGCTTGTTTTCTCACGTCAGGATTTGGGTTTTTCCTGTGTGTGTGTGTGTTGTTAAGAAATTCTTTAAATATTACTGGTTTTCTTTCCTGGAGTCAGAAAAATTCCACCCAGCGTCACTGTACTGCGTTGGCAATTTCAAGAAAGGGAAAGATAAAAATTTACTAGCCCAGTTAAGGATGTCGTTGGGCTCCTCTCGGAGTTTCTGGTTGTATTACTTTGTGGAAAAACATGCTAGGAGATGTTTCTGACAGGAGAGTATTTGTCAACACTTTAATGAGATCAAATGGCTTAAAAATAACCCAAGAAGGGTGTGCTCGGTGCTGCACTACACCCCTCAGTTTAGGGCCGTTGATATGACATGCCTGGAAACTGGCCTGCATTTTTAGGTGATCTGACCTTATTTGTACAAAATCACAGTTACTAATATAAAAGAGAGGGCACTTGGGAGAATTTGCCATGCTTATTACTGCCTTATCAGTGAGATAACAGAAATATAAATTGGTTTTTATGATGAAAATCTGACAAGTCATTTCTGTTTCTCCAAAGTCATACATGTGGTATTAATTTTGACCTCATTCATAGTTCCTCTGATACCCTAACACACAAGAAGTGTGTGTAAAATAGCCAGACTTATTGGCATTAACTTCCTTGCAGCTCTTGCCAACAAAGAAACACTATGTACTAAATTTGAATCTGGTTTCAAAACAAATGTCAAAATCTTAAGACACTGGGTTTACTGGAAATGTAAATAGCGCATTTAATGAAGTCATTTCTCTTGACGCACTGCTATTCTGTCAGCATATCAGGTACCTCCATGTTGCTGGTGAATTTCCATTTTAATATATGGTTCCCATCTCTCCTTCATTCACTAATGACTCACCGACCCAGAAAAAGGCAAATTCTGCCCTCTGATAAAGCCTTTTAATCAACAAATCAACTTCTCAATATTATAAATTGCTCCAAATTCCAGAAGCAAGATGAATGTGAGCACAGACTCCTCAAAGTCTTGAAGCTGAAACCTGTGATAACAGGATTCGGTCTTTCTAGTGTAAGTTAGGCATATATTAAATACCCAACTTCATATTCTTTAAGTGTTTTCAGTGTATGTGGAAAATTAAACTTGGTTTATGTTGGAAAGTTTTTATGTTTCAGGGCTGTTGGAAGAAAGAGACAATTACAAGGGGGGACCCCAAAAACTTGGAATTTATTTATTAAAAAAAGTATATTTACTCTTACATATTTAAACATCAGTTACCTCCAAAGTACTCTCTATTTGATACAGTATACCAGTTAACACGTTTTTTCCACTGCTCAAAATTGTTTTTGAACTCATCAGTTTTGATGCCTTTTAGTGCTTCTGCTGTTTTTCGTTTTACCCCTTCCACATTGGCAAAGTGTTTCCCTTTGAGGACTTTTTTCATCTGGGGAAACAAAAAAAAGTATCCGGTGGTGAGATCAAGTGAATAGGGAGGGTAGGGTTTTTGGTCAAAAACTGCTGAACACTCAGTGCAGTGCTGGCAGGTGTGCTTGTAAATCACCCATCATGAAATGGGCAAACGAGTTGAAAGAATCTTTGAAAAACATTCACCAAAGCTGAACGCAGCCTCTCACGGCAACGCCAGCTGGAACACTGATCCAGAAGGGTTCCTAGAACACTCACCTAGCAGGGGAAGCCAGTACTACAAGGGGCCCATCCTCCAGAAGACAATTCTGGGTTTTTTGGGCCCCCCTTATATATGATTTTATCATAAACATATGCTATTTTGATTTGGAAGATATGAGCCTTTGACAGGGAATAGAATAATTTAATGAAATTATGTGCTAGAAATTTTACTTAATTAGTTTGATTAAAAGAAGATATATACCTCAAAATGAAAAGAAAGTACAATACTGAAGACCTTTAGGAAATGGATGGGGAACAGTATTCCAATCTTTAGAAACTAGTTCTTTATTTTATCGTATTTAATGTGGGATTTGTTTTGGCTTACTTTATCTCACCGAATAGCCTACTGTGAAGTTTTACTTATCCCCGAGTTTCTTTTTCCTCAGGGCTTAGCTTAGGGAAAAGCAAATTAGAATGAGAGAGAAGAGAGAGACAGCAAGATGACTGGCAGCTTTGGAATCCGCGTTCTAGGACTGTGACAGCCTCTTCCTTCACAGTAGTCTTGGGGGATGAAAACCATTTTAATTCCTGTTTTGCAAAAAAGGAACTACTCAAGATCACACAGCTAGTTAGTTCTGCAACCAGCCTTTAAACTCAATCTGTTAAGTACGAAGTTCTGTGTACTTTCGTCTGTTGTGTGCTCCTAAATGTGTGTTTTCATAGACTCACAGATCGCTGGGACCTCTTAAGAAGTCTGGAAGAGCAGTTCGGAAGAATTATGTCTTGACTAGAATAAGGAAGAAAATGAAGATTATTCAGTCCTTCATTCAGCACATATTTTTATATGCCAGATACTGTTCTAAGTGTATCTTCAACCAAACTGTCAAAACTGCGTGCATTGTTTTATATTGTTTAGCTATGATATATACATTTATAAAGGATAATTCCTATTTCTGATAGGGATTGGTGAGCAATTAGAGACCAATCCCGGGTTATCTTTATTTTGAGGGAACTACAAACAGCAAATGTTTTGAGTTGTGAATTAATACTCTGTGACACACTTTTAGTAACTGTTAATATTCGGCAAAATTGGGAAGTACTAAATAACAGCCTATCTTTAGGTGTGTTCTGTGGGGTATTGGTCGACTGCTTCTTAGAAATGCTTGGTTAAGTACAAATGAACAGGTTTCTTACTGCAAAGCCTCTCAGAGCCCTTAAGATGCAGTGTGCACTGTGAGTCGCGTGCTTTATTTCCCACGCTTACCTGGTCTGGGCCCTGTCCTCTGAGAACAGCCCAGCCCAGACTATTCCGTGTACACGAGCACTGACATTAGTTACCATTAGATGCTTTACTTTGACTCCTTTACTTTTTTTTTGCTTTTCTGTGTGGAAAGCATACAGTAGTCTTTTAAAGTTCCTTTCATTGATGATCCCCTCAGCATTTCTAATAGTAACTTTATTGTTTTACTTTAGGTGCAGAGATTAAATATCTGATGACAGTAATGTATCTAAGGGATGCCAAAGGGTTAGACTTTCATTTTGTCATAAACTGTGTCTCCACTTGTCATGAAGTTGCCAGGTGAAATTAAGATGCTGTTTCTTTAAAAATAGGCACTTATGCAGGCCTGGAATGAACCGAAACTTTGGTTTCTGAAGGTAGGAATTTGCTGCCATTGTTTTTTTAGAGGCTCAGACGATTGTCACTCTGCTTTAAACCCAAATAATAATTATAAGCTGGCTGCAAGCTGAAGACTTCTCTTCATTTTAAATTACCCTTTAAAAGGAAGCACATCCGCTCCTTCAGAGAAGATGGTAAATTGATACATACTGACCACCCCAGACTCTCTTTCTCACCCGCACAGAGACTCACTGTTCGAGGGCGTTAAATGTGTGCTCTATTTGCCTGGATGTGTGGGCACAGAGAAAACACAGAGGGCCGAGAACCAAGGCCGCTCTCAGCCAGCCTCCCACACAGGGAGGTAAGCATTAAACTGAAGGCTCTGGGCGAAGACACGGTTTTTGTTAGAGCCGCAGCAGAGGCGCTGCTCTCTGTCTTCCCAGCACCCAGGCACTCACTATCTGGCACAAAGTAGGCACTCGATAAATATTTGCTGAATGACTAAAACAATAACTTCCTCTTTAATTCCATATCCTGAGGTCAGAGGTAACTGTGTACATTCTGGGGAACTCAAGATAGTTTCTTTTTTAAGTTGACATTTACCAGGTGCTGTGCTAAATGTCATGTACACATTGTCTCATTTAATTCTCAGAACAAAATGAAGTACTTTTCCATTTTACAGATGGGGGACATTAGATACTGTGGCCAAAGAACCGTATCTCATAACTGCTGGAGCCTGGGTGTGGGTCCAGGTAGACTGACTCTGATGTTTGCGGTTTTAACCAGTATCCTGTGCTACTAGGTTTTTCTCTCTGCGCCTCTGTAATTGTGATCGATGGGGTTTCAGCTTTAAGATCTTATACCCAGAACTTTAAGTAATAAATCTTTTATTTACATTGGATAGAATAAAACCTAATGTATGCTTTCGACTGGGAAACCAGAGCGGCAGGGAAGTCAGTAGTGTTTTCTCTGTGACATCACAGAAGGTAACCATGGAAATGATTATGGTATTATGAATACAGAATTATAACCTTGAGTGGGAAGTGAGCTAAGGAGACAAAACACTGAGCAGCAGTAAAGTTGTCTGTCATGAAAGTGTCTCTTAGATTTTAGATGAACAGACTTGGCCTAATGAGCTCTGAATGCCTAGTCTCTTTCCGCATTCCCAAACATCAGTGTTAAATCATTCCTTTAACTCTCGCTTGTTTTGTTACTGCTTTCAAAACTTGTTGAAAGTAAAATAATTCCCATGTGTGCATATGTGTTTTTAGTTTAGCAAATATTTTTTTTTTCAGCGCTTCCCTACCCCAGGCCCCCTCTAATCCCTCCTTCCAGATATTCCCAGTGTAGATAAACTCTTTTCTGGTTTTTGCATTCAACCAATTCCCTGCAGAGTAAGTTAGCACTGTTATTTGTTAATTGTTAAGCCAGTTCTGGCAGTTAGATGGAGTGAGTGTAGTAAGGAAATACGATTTTCTCCAACAGAAACTTTAATTTCCAATTCCATCTTTCCTATTGCTGCTCAGTAAATGCAATGCTATCAAAAAATGCTTATTTAAGAAACACTGGACATACATATGTCTTAAACCTTGTCATGGAAAAAATATTTTTTGATCTTCAGTAATTGGAAGTGGCAACAGTACCATATTGTTCACTATCTAATTTCTTATGTTTGCATCGGGTCTGATAGGCTCCAGGGCACACTGGGGACTTCTGCCACCTCCGGTTGTCACTCGGAAAGGGCTAACATTCTAGATGCGAACCTCAGAGTACTTTGGGTCCCTTAAGCTTTAGAAACTTGTCAATGGACTCATTTCAGATAGTACCACAGATTACTCTGGGATTCAAGGTAGCTTTCTCCTCAGTCTATACTGAAGTATTTTCCTCATCTGTGCACATAAAGAGAATAGTGAATAGCAGTGGAGCTTTCTGTTAAGTAAAAGGGAATGTTAAAATAATAAAAGGAAGACAGAGAGTTGAATTAGTCACAGGTGTATGTGCCAGGGTATGAGATGATAGTCATATTTGATAATATAAAATACTAGGTAAGGCGTACGTGTTATGAAGCTTACTAGCCAATTGAAAAGTAGAACATTATCAGAACCAGTGAGGTTATTTGCATGTTCTTACCTTGTTCCATTCTTCTATCAATTTGTGTTTTAACATTCACCTGTCTAGTAAAAATAGAGTTGTGTAGTTTACTACATATGTACAAGTAGTTTTTAAGAAATGGTAACACAGTAGCTAAGCCACTGAAATCTGGGGGTTTATTATAGCCGCTAATGTTTTCCTAAATACTGTCAAAATTACATACTTTTTCTTCTTTTAAGTGGTACCTATGAAATTGTCCATGCATACCTAGTAGAATCTAAAGTTAAATCCAATTGTAAACCCTTACCAAATAGTTCAAGAATCTTAGAACACAACTCCAGTTGTCTCCTATTTTATTCTTTTTAAAAAATCCCTAGACATTGTTACTGTTTTGTTGATTGTTTAGATTTACCTCCATTTTACCAATTCTTTTGTTTACCTTTCCGCCTTGCAACTCAGCCTTGCTTTCTAGAGTTATTTTCCTGCTTGAAGTATGTTCTTTAGAAGCTCCAGTGGGTAAAACTCTACTGGTAATAAATCCTCTCAGTTTTTGTGTCTGAATATGTCTATTTTTTTGTTATATTTTATTGATTATGCTATTACAGTTGTCCTGATTTTTCCCCCTTGCCCCTCCTCCACCCAGCACACCCACTCCCTCAGGCAATCCCCCCACGGTTGTTTATTTCCCACGGTTGTGGGTATAGGTTCTTTGGCCACTCCGTTTCCTATGCTGTACTTTACATCCCTGTGGCTATTCTGTAGCTACCTGTTTGTATTTCTTGATCCGCTCACCTCTTCACCTATTTCCTTACACCCCCTCCCATGTGGCAACCACCAAAACACTTTCTGTATCTCTGATTCTGTCTCTGTTCTTCTTGTTTGCTTAGTTTGTGTTTTAAGATTCAATTATTGATAGATTCCCTGCTTTTCATGACTTTGAATATTTCTTGCCAATCCCTCCTAGCCTACAAAGTTTCTTGTGAGAAATCAGCTGACAGTCTTACGGGAACTCCCCTGTAGGTAACTGACTTCTTTTAAGATTCTCTCTTTATCCTTAACCTGTGGCATTTTAGTTATGATGGTCTTGGAGTGGGCCTCTTTGCCTCCATCTTATTTGGGACTCTCAGTGCTTCCTGGATGGGCATATCTGTTTCCTCCACCAAATTAGGGACATTTTCTTTCATTGTTTTTTCAGATAGATTTCCAATCTCTTGCTCTTTCTCTTCTTCTTTTGGCACCTCTATGGTGTGAATGTTGGACCTCTTGAAGTTGTCCCAGAGGCTGCTCATACTATCCTCATTTTTTTGGATTCTTTTTTCTCATTGTGATTGGTTGGTTTTTGCTTCCTTATGTTCCAAATCATTGTTTTGATTCTCAGCTTCATCCATTCTACTGTCATTTCCCCTAAATTGTTCTTTATTTCGATTAGCGAATCCTTTGTTTCTGACTGTATCTTTTTTATGCTGCTGAGGTCCTCATTACGTTCCTTGAGTGTCCTTATAACCAGTGTTTTGAACTCTGCATCTGATAGGTTGTTTATCTCCATTTTGTTTAGCTCTTTTTCTGGAGTTTAGATCTGTTCTTTCATTTGGGCCATGTTTCTTTGTCTCCTTGATTTGTCAGCCTCCCTGTGTTTGTTTGTATGTACTAGGTAGAGCTGCTTTTACTCCGTGTCTTGTGGCCTAATGTAGGAGGTGTCCTGCAGGGTCCACTGGCACAGCCTCCCCTATCACCCAAGCTGGCTACGAGGTGTGCCCTTCTTGTGGGTTGAGTATACCCTCCTCTTGCAGTTGAGCCTTGGTTGCTGTTGGCAGATCAGTGGAAGGATTTACCCAGGGCAGTCAGCTGCAAGGACTGGCTGTGACCACTTACCACCATCTTCCACCCTCCATGGAGGATCATCTGTTCAGGGGCAGGGTGGTGGTGCTCTGACATTGTCTGTAGCTGTCCACTGGGTGCTGTGGCCCTGGAGTTTCCAAGGACGTGCAGGCCAAGGTCAGCCCCCACCCATGTTTTGCCCGGAGCCACCCTGCCTGAGTTATAAAGCAATCTGAGAATTATAGATTGCTTTATATAAAGCAATCTCCAAGGCTGCTACTTGGAGATTCCCAGGAGAAGCCAAGCTATGAATCTAGGCTGGCTTCTGCTAGTGCCATGCCTGGGGCTCACTGAGGCAAGTTGTTTTTTATTTGATAGGATTTAGGAAGTTGTGAAGCAGGAGCCAAGACAAGCCATTCATATGGAAAAACAACTTTGGTTGGCCTGGAAGTTGGGTGCGGAGGAGTCTCTGGGGATGTCCAAGGCGGGCGCAGGAGTGTTAGCCAGATTGATGGAGCCTCATATATGGTACCAGCTTGCCAGCTCCATGGGGGAGGGTTTAGAAAATGGACAGTGGCCTCTGCTTGCCTTGATGCCAGACACTTCAGTTTCTCCCTGTGTACCACTGGTGCCTTTCAAGCTGCTACCCTGGTGCTGAAGCTAAGAGGGACTGAGTCTGAGTAGGTGAGTTCGTGTGTGGGTTGTTTAAGAGGAACTGCTTGGGGCTCTATCAGTTTCTTTCACTGACTCAATCCCCTCTGGTTTTTGCTGCCAGAAGTTGTGGGGACTTATCTTCCTGGCACTGGAACCCTGGGTTTGGGTGTGGGGCT
Source organism: Micronycteris hirsuta (assembly GCA_004026765.1). Classification (NCBI taxonomy): domain Eukaryota; kingdom Metazoa; phylum Chordata; class Mammalia; order Chiroptera; family Phyllostomidae; genus Micronycteris; species Micronycteris hirsuta. Next base: position 38,003 of record PVJI01010244.1, read on the forward strand.
GGGCCTCCTTGCTCCCGAGATATCCCTCCCAAATTTTTATCCAGCACACGTGGGCGAGGGACCAGCCCATTCTGTGTCTGCCCCCTCCTACCAGTCTGGATGGATGTGGTTTCTTTGATTGTGTAGTTGTCATACTTCCATTCAACTCGATTTCTGATGGTCCTGAGTGATGGTTGTTCTATATTTTAGTTGTGATTTTGATGTGGTTGTGCGAAGAGGCAAGCTGTGTCGGCCTACACTGCCACCTTCTTTATTTTTCTAGTTCTCTTAAGTCTGGGTTTTAAATCTAGATTGGTGTCTATTTTCTTTAAGCACTTGAAAGATATTTTTACTAAGTTTTGACCTCCATTGTTTCTGTTTTTGTTGGAATTTGTTTAACCTAACTGTCATTTCTTTGTTAGACGTTACAATTTCTTTTCTCCTTTAATGTTTTTGTGTTCGGTGTTCTACAATTTCATTGTATGTCTAGGTGTGATTTCTTTTTATTTCCTTTCTAGTAGTCATTGCTTAATGTATTTATTTGTACATTTACAAAGATTTACATACATTGGATGATCTCAAAAAGATCAATCATTTTATTTATTTCCACAGAGCATGCATTTATATTAATAAAATGAATTTCCTTGTAAATAGTATACAAATCAGAATGCATGTGTTGGTACATTTACATTATATTGAACATGGTGTGAAAAGGTAGTGAAACCAAATATATCTATATATTTGGACATTTACAAAGGTATATAATTTCAAATACACATTTATATTCACCAGTTCTATGGAAAAATGATAGCATATAAAGAGTTAAGAACCTAGTGATTTAATACTCTTTTCATAGGTAGATTATATTAAGTGCAGAAGCAGAACACTAATATTAATATAACTAGGATGTTAAGAGTATTTAGTAGCCTGTATTCTAAAAATAAGACCTTTCATTTGTGATTTAAAGTGTTGAAAGCTACAGTATTCTGAGAATCAATTTCTGATTATAGAAAGCAAATGAAAAGTGGAGACGGGGGCCCTTGTTTTGGACCTTTCCATAAGGTAGTTTACCTTATTCTCCAGCCCAAAAACTTTTCCAGAAAAGGTGGAAAATATTATTAGATGGAATAGTTTGGGACCAATTAAGCCTTCTAAAGCACTATTATGAAACATTTTTATTTTTCCCTTCAAGGAGAACATTCTGATTTTATATTTAGCAGTCTGAGGGTGAAGGTGGAGGCGGATGAATAGACCACGTACAAAGGATGTTTAGGACCATGAAAATACATTGTGTGATACTGTAATGATGGGTACGTGTCATTGTACATTTGTTAAACCTAATGAACAGAATGTACAGCACTCAGAGTGAACCATAATATAAACTATGGACTTTGGGTGATTGTGATATGCAAATGTGCGTGTATCAGTTTTAATAAATGTACCACTCTGTTGGGGGGGGGTGTTTATATTTAGGGTGGGGGGGTCTCTGCCTGTGTAGGGATAGGGTACATATGGGAAACCTCTGTGCCTTTCCCTCTATCTTGCTATGAACCTAAAATTTCTCTAAAAAATAGTCTTAAATTAAAAAAAAAACAAAAACTACTTGGAGGCATTGGAGCAGTTATAAGGTAGTGAAGAGTTATGAGACCAGGATCAGGGAGAATGGAGGCCCAGTGTGTAAGCCTCTCATCTCCTGAAATTAGGTTAAGGTGGTTCCGGAGTGCTGGTCCTGCACATGTCTAGCAGAAACAAATTTACACCTACTCCAAAAGAATATAACATTACCCTAGGCCTCAGATTATTTCTGCTAACAATTTTGCAAAAAAAAAAAAAAAAAAAAAAAAAAAAAAAAAAAAAAAAAAAAAAAAAAAAAAAAAAAAAAAAAAAAAACCAAAAAAACAGAATGTTTAACAATCAAAAGTGAACACTTGAGAAAGACCACATTAGCAAAATCCAGGAAAACAATAGCAATAGAAAATACATAGAAGCTTCATATGATTATTTTTACTGTTTTAAAGAAAAGACAAGTCAAAAGAACTGGAAAGTATAAATAAGAACCAAATGGAATTCTGGAACTGAAAATTATAATAATCAAAGTGAGCAAATCAGTGGATAGGTTTCACACAGATTAGATATCACTAAAGACAGAATTAGCAACCTCAAAAATAGGTGAAAGGAAATATGCAAAGTGAAACAGAGCAAAAGGATAAAAAATACCAAACAGAGGTTTAGAGACATAAAGAATGTGCTGAGAGGTGTTAACATACTTATAATTGGGATCTTTGAAGGAGACGGGTTCTGAAGTGGCGCACAGCAATATTTAAATAGAAAATGGCTCAGATCTTTCTAACTGATAAGTAAACTATGTGCAAACTCAAGTAATCCTATGAACTCCAAGAAGATAAAAAGAAACTCATACCTAGATATATCATTGCAAAACTGATGAAAGCAAAAACAAAGAGAAAATCTTAAAAGCAACCAAAGAAAAAAGACAAATTCCTTTCCCAGGAGCTACACTTACACAAGCACCTGGTTTCTTAGCAGAAACAGTGGAAGCCAGAAAGCAGTAGCATGATATCTCAAAAGCATGGAAAGAAAAAAAACTGCCAACTTAGAGTTCTATGCCCAACAGACACATTCTTCAAGTATGAGGATGAAATAAAGACATTTTCAGACAAACAAAACTTGACTTTGTCACCAGCAGATTTTAGCCAAAGAACATATTCAAGAGTATTATTTAGGTAGGAGGACAATTATCCCAGATATTTAGAAAATACAACTGTAAATATGCTATACAGAGAAATCTATAAACTACATAAAATAGTGACAATGTTTTGTTGGGTTTAAAATATAGTGAGAGTTAAAACGTGACAAATAGGTTTTGAAAAGGTGCCCAACATAATTTGTTACAGGGAGATGGGAGATACCATTTCCCTGAGAATAGTGAGATACCAGCACCCTCCACCAAGTGTGGCAAGGGTAGGAGGCAGCTGTTGGGGCACATGAATTGGTCCATCCGTTTTAGAAAGTTGTGTAATCTACAACAGTTTATGATATGCCTACCCTATGGTCCTGCAGTTTCAGTTATTAGTATGTAGTTAACAGAAATGCATACAACATACACATTCAAGAACATTTATAACATCACCATTCCTAATAACTAAAACCTGGAAAGAACTCACATGTTCACCCAGATTAAATGGACAAATTGTTCTATATTCATATGATGGAATATGTCAGTGGAAAGGAATAAACTGACAACCACATGTCAGCACCTGGATAAATTGCACAAACGTAATGTGAAACAAAAAAAGCAAGACACAAAAGAATACAGACTGCATGATTCCTTTAAGTAACATTTTAAAAAGGTGAAACGGAACCGCGATGTCTCGGAGTGTGTACTTAGGTGAAAGGCTGGTGGTTGGCTTTTGGAAAAGGGAGGGGCTACTTATTAGTGGGATCATGAGGGATGCTTGTAGGTTCTTGCAAGTTCTGAGTTTTCCCTTTGTGATAAACCTTTAAGCTGCACATCTTGTTCTGTGCGTATTTCTGTGAATGATACGTTTCACAATGAAAAAGGTTAAAATACATATTCATATAATTTTTGAACCATACAGAAAAATGTTAGATGGAGAACTATCTTAACTTCATATTATGTAATTGTGCGTGTCTGTCTCTCTCTGTCTTAAGAAGCGTTTTGGAGGTTCTCTTGGTTCAGTTTTTTAGCAGCTCTCCTGCCAGCTGCCAGGAGCAGGCTAGTCCTCTAGTCCCCCTTTACCACTCTGGCCAAATACGAACAAAATCCCCGCCCCTTAGGTTGCCTTAGCACAGCTGAAAAAAGATTTTACCAAGTATCTAGGGAGGAAAAGGCAGAAAAAAATACCAGTAACAACAAAGGAACGTAAACATGAAAAACAGTCTCTTCTGTTCGGAGTTGAGTCTCACAACAGCTAATTTATTCCCAAGGCTCGTGGACTCTGTCCTCTTCCTTCATAGAGAAGGTGTCTGTTCACTTTTAAATAGAGACCTCATGTGGTTGCAGTTCCCAGGCCAAGGCTGCGTGGAGAGACCCTGCCTCCTGATTCTATCGATGGGGTGATATGTTCCTTGATAGGGCCTACACGGTAATAATTACTCAGCCATACAATCAGCCAAGCATCCTTAGTAGCAAAGACTGTTTATTTGTCCCAGAGGGAGCAATTTTGGAATGACAGTTTTGACTTGCAGACGTAATATCTGTATGTACTGAAGTAGAAAATAGCAGTCCTGGAATAGCTATAGACACTGTCCCGGGGATGGAGTCCTTGTGCTTTATCCGTTGGAGGCTGACACAACTGCAGCATTTCTTCTGAAACTTAAACCTAAACTTAGCCGGGGGAAGGGAAAGAGGAGGGCGAGGTGCTAACATTTGTTGAGTGTCTGAGACCTCTGTAACCTCTCTTCAGCCTTACCTCACTCAAATGAAAAAACTAAACGTCAGGGGAGCTGAGCAGTTTGCCCAAGAGGATGTGGCTAAGCATGGTGGAGCAGGGAGGTCTCAATGCTTGTTCTTGTCCTACACACTCTCTCTTACAGTGTCGGGAAATACTGATTTTATCTTAAACCTGGGGTATTGTATGGATGGCCTTTGAAACAGGAAATTGGTCGACTGTTGCAGGGTCTGCAGAGGAGCCACTAGCAGGGGAGAGCAGCGGTGTGCTTGCCTTTTCACCCAGCTCTTTCCCGGCCCAGACGCTGATCTCGTTCTGGCTTTTCTTGCCCAGGGCCGTGGGGAAGAGTAAGAACTCTCATGCGAGCTCACTGGGACTTCTTGGCCCCACTTGGCTCCACGTGGCACCCATTGAAATAGAATACCAGGTCTTTAGAGGAGAGTGTTTCAATGGGACTGAAATAACAGCAGAGTATCAGCACTAGGTGCTGACGGCTTTACTGCTTTATGACATATTTGACTAATTTCAGAGAGTCCTTTCTAAATTGACTTAAATGGTTTAGGGAGGGTATTGAGTTCATTATTGTGATAAATGTTTGCTTTATTCCGGGGGGCACTTGACTGTTGCGTCATTGGATAGAATTGTAAAAACCACCGTGTGCTTCATCTTGAACATTTGGAAAAGGTTCTACTTGAGCCAGTAAGAGTCTCTTCAGAATCACGACTTAGGCCAAAGCTATCTGGACTAGAAGGAGACAGTTTAATTGTACCCCCACAAATTTTCCTGTTCGCTATACTTGTGTGTATGAATATATTTGCCTCTCAAGTATACCTAACTTGTTGAAAATGTCAAGGTGACTACATAATTCCATTGAAAAGTCAGTTACAAGTGATACAATGATAAACTATTTCCTTAGTGACGCAGCCACCAAAATATTGGAGAAGAAAAGAGCATGTGTTTAACATTCCCTGCTGAGAGCTTGAAACACACACACACACACACACACACACACACACACACACACACACACTGACACAGGGAGCATGGAAGAAATTATTTTGCCAATTTAGGCCACTTCTGCACAAAGCTTCTCATTTAGAATGTATTGAGCTATGGCAGGCAGGTTGAAATTATTAAGTAAGCCAGAAAAGCTTTAAAGATTTTGAGTATGTCAGTGTTTTTAAATGCAGGCTTTCTTTTTCCTGTCAGATTTTCAATGAATGATAATGATTATAACTGCATTTTCATTATTTTTTGTAGTGTAAATAAGGGCAGGGTTTTCAGAACCGATTAGAGAAAAACAGTGTATTGTTCCTCAGTGGTCGTACCATTAAAATAACAATCTTTGTACAGTACCTTTGATTTTTTTGGTTTGGTTTTGCTTTTACCTTGCAGCCGTAGGAAAGAACAAAGAGCTACCAAATGTAGGAATGCGGCGGTTTGCAACGCGAGTGATGAAGGACAGTGAGTGTTGTGCTGTTGTTAATATTAAGTAGGGAGTTGCTCCAGTGTGACACACCTTTAGTGTGTTAGGATTTCATCTTAAAAACAAATGGGTCATGGGGAAGCTGTTTTTCTCCAGTCATGCCTTTCAAAGGTATTATATCGGTTTTCACGCCGACTGTAGCCAATGACCACAAACTGGGCAAGGTGAGACAGGAGAAAGTTTTTCTCACGGTTCTGCAGGTAGGAAGGCTGAAATGAGGCATGAGCAGGGCCGCGCTCCCTCAGAAGCTCCTGGGCAGAACTGTCTCTTCTGTCTCGTGAGAGTCTGGCGAGGGCCAGCCATCCTTCTGTTCTTTGGCTTCCACTGTCATCGCTCCGCGTCTGCCTGCGCTGTCACGTCGCATGGCCTGCTGCCCTCTGAGTGTCTCTCTGTGTCTTCCCACAGCTTCTCAGGACACCTGTCGTTGGATTCAGAGCCACCCCCCCCCAATCCAGCATGACCTCATTTTACCAAATGACACCTGCAAAGACCCTTTTTCCAAATAAGGTCACATTTTGAGGTTCCAGGTAGACATGGATTTTGGACTGTTTAGCCCAATGCAGATACCCTTTATTTGTTCCAAAGCACACTTATTCTTATTTTACTGATACCTCATTAATATCTGGTATTAACTTATTTAAACATTTTAATTTATAGGCTGCAGATACATGATTAGGTATTTAATTTTAGGTACTTAATTTTAGTAAGACCTTAATGACTTTGTTAAAGCTATGCATTGCTCTTGTGAAAATAGGAATAAACTTAAGCAAGTTGTTTATCAACTAGAAGAGCAAGAAGGTTTGTCATAAAGATAATAAAACAATATGAAATAAGCTGATATAAAACTTTTAATCACAAATTAGAACTTGCTAGTAGCCCTAGTAGTTGAAAAAAGGGTCTTTTTGTATAAAGTAGAGATCTGAGGTATTATAGATAATCTTAGTTTACCTGGGATTGGGAATGGTGCTGAACATGTAAAGGACAGATTCTTTACTGATAGGGTATTTTAATACTTAAGAAAAATACAGTGGAAGTACTGTTTTTATTACTAACATCGGTATTTTCTAAAGAATATTTTGAGATGTATGAAGTGAAAGAGATGCTTTTAAAACAGTAAGGGCGATTTTCCTTATTTCTTGCACCTAAAAGAACAGGATACTTTATAGTGGGATCAGGAAAAAAATAGGATTTGAAATAAACAATCATTTTCTAGTCAGTCTTTGAGAAGAAATAAGTTTTCTTCCACAGTTTTGTAAAGTGAGATACCCAAACTGACTAAACCAGGGGTGTCAAACTCATTTTCACTGGGGGCCACATCAGCCTTGCAGTTGCCTTCAAAGCGCTGAATGTCATCTTAGGACTGAATAAATGTAACTACTCTTTAACTAGAGGCAAGGAGCTTGGCTCTGTTGCCGGGTAGAAACTAGGTGCTGGGCTGGATGAAACAAGGCGGAGGGCCGGATTCGGCCTGCGGGCCTTGTGTTTGCCACCTGTGGCCTAAACAAACTTGTAATGATGCCTTCAGGCACTTTCCTGCTACCTCTCTAAAGTTAAGTACTCAGAAGATACGCAATCCCTACTTGTGTTGGAGGACAGATTCATTTTTTTACTTGCACTAAATTTCCATATAACCTACAGGTTCCTAAATTTCTCCATTTTGTAACATTATCCTATCCTTAGTAGTTGAGTAAAGTGAGCCCCCATCCCATATATTTGGGAAGTCTCTGACCTCCCTGGTGTTTCTGAGGATTTCGGGAAGGAGAAGGGCAACCCAAGGGACGTCTGTATGTGTGGAGGGAGCTTATATGACCTGCATTTTTCTGGTTTCTGTAACCTTAGGATCCCACCCCCCTGGGGTTCTGATTACCATGTATACTTCTCCCCAACTGTGATTGCTGCCTTTTCTCAGGCCTCATTGCTTCAAGCTGGGAGAAAAAAAACTCTTCTTGTTCCTAAAAGCACCATTTACCCAAAGCTGTTGTGTGTAATAGATTCTACTGAAGGCTTGGGGGGCTAAGGGGACTGAATTAGGAAATAGTTAAAAATAGACAATTTAACATCGTTAAGTTCCTGTCCCTCTTGAAACCTAGCGGTTGGGGCTGTGACTGTGGTGTTGGACTCCTCCCCACCCTCCCAAACCCACCTTTCCACCACCCGGGCCTTCATCCTGGCCTTCCTCCCCAGAGTCCTCCCAGTGGGCAGAGGCTGCACGGCTCTCCGGTCCCTTTACCGAATGACGTGGACCGTCAGCTCTCTCTCTTTCCTGTCCACACCAGCTTTCAGGGCCGGGGATGGCAGTTGGTCATTACCTTTCAGCCTAAGATAGTTTCCTAAAAGAAAACAATAATGCTCCCTAAGAAAAATACTTCTTTTTGGTGCAGCTAAAGAGAGCAGCCAAGACTGCAACTCACTTCTAAAACTTTAGAATTCTCTCTGTCCTCTTCGTCTAGAATGTTTCGGCTGTTTGAGAAGTCTGCGGTTGAATTTCCTCCTGCCGCTGTTTCCGTCTCAGCAGTTGTCCCTGGATTCCGGTGTGGGCTCCTGGCTGCAGAGGCTCTATCTTTCTTGTTCATCTGTTTTAGCCTCAGTGTCTAGCACGGTGCTTGGTGTGTGGTAGGTACCTGTGCCCCACTTAGCCAGTGTGCAGGAGGTAACACAGCTGTCTTACCTCAGGTAATTGAGAAGTTAGGAATCTTTTCTCCACCAGCCTTCCTCATCTGGAGATAGGCATCTTCTTTTCAGTGGCTCATAGTTAATTAGTGGTTACTTTGGATTGCACTTAATGGTCACGAGGCTCAGCTCTCTTCAGAATATTATTGCATTGTTAAATATGAATGACTTACACATTTGCAGGAAGAATGAAAAAAATAGAACAGCCTCTTTATGTATAAGGAAGTAAATCTTGAAATTCCTATTAAAACATGTCTCTTTCAATGGAAACTACTGCAGGAAGCAGATAACAGAAGTAACACCCTTGGAAACATTTGGAACAGGGAGGTCTTTATCTTAGTGGGCCTGCAACATCACTAGTTGAAAACTAAGGTGAGGCACAAAGAATTCGAGTCAGGAAATAAAATCTTTTGCCTTGAAGATAATCCCTCACATGTACAATCTCGTCCATAGCTGTCCCTTTTCTTCCGTGTGGCCCAGTTTAGTTTTAGGTGGTGCTATCCAAGATGCAATTTAGATTGTACATCTAGGGCATATTCCACGCTCAGCCAATGTACAAAAAATAACAAAACTCTCTTACCTCAGGTAATTGGGAAGTTAGGAACCTTTTCTCCACCAGCCTTCGTATCCCGAGATAGGCATCTTCTTTTCATGGTTCATTGTTAATTAGTGGTTGCTGTGGACTGCGTTTAAAGGTCGTGAAGCTCAGCTCTCTTCCAGATATTACTGCATTGTTAAATATGAATGGCTCCGGAGGAAAAGAATAGCCCTCCTCACGTGAGGCTCAGGAGAGTCAAATAACTTGTGGTGAAGTAAAGCAGCCTGGTTTCCATCCTGGGTCTGGCTGACTTCACAGCCCATGTTGGTCACACACTGCTTCCTGGCCTCACCATCTGGTTTTTTAGAATCTTCATGTGTGGAAGGTCAGATCTGTTTTGACATGTACATCTATGATGTGCTCTGGTATTGCGGCGGGAGCTAGAGACATCTGAAAATTTAGACTTGAGTGAAGAGTATTGATGTAAAGCAATTGAATCAGTAGATAATTTGGTCTGAAAGTACAGGTTTCCTGTAAGAGATGTCCCTGTTTATGGAATGGGTTTCAGAGGTAGAGGATGTGTAGGTTCACAGTCAGCCTGCTGATGGGTACCCTGAGGTCTAGTTCCTTCTGTGAGTGAATTTCCACTTGCCACCAAGGATTGTTTGTGAGTGCTCCCCAGCCTCCTCACTACTACATCCCAGGTGACAGATTGAAGGAAAAAGAATGACATAAGCCATTACTACTTCTAAAAACAAACAGCCTTTCCTGTTAGCCTTGCTAATGGAGACAGTCTGCTCGCTTTATCTTTGTAGTCTCATAAACTTCATGATTTTATAGGAATAATAAGTCCATTTCCTACATTCCTATAATCTTAGCAAAGGCTTCCAACAAGTAGTCATGCCCTAACTCATTTGTTTCTTGTTCACATTTTAAAAATTTAAGCAGTTATTAAAAAGTCTTGAAAAACACTACCAAAAGCCATCTTCCCCCTATTTTGTATGCTAGAAAAAGCAGTTCTTTACCTATTCATTTCATAGTGCAATCTCTGAAAGGAAGCAGGAAGCATCCTGGTATCTGGACAGTGTGTTGTCATTCTTTACACTTGGCCACTTTGCCTTCTCTGAGTCCTTTTGTAATAGAACCTGTTATGAAGACGGGCAAGAAAGGAGTGGCCGTTAACAGGGTACTGACACTAAGCATTTGTGTTCAGGAAAAACATTGCCTATAAGTCTTTGTAAGTCATACTACAGCAAGATTGGATCTAAAAAATCCCCAAATTAATTTATGATAGAGACTAGTAAAATGTCTCTTATTTTAAACTTAGAGGTTAGATTTTATGTTATGTCACTTTCCATACTCTCAGAGTTTCCATCATATTTTTGGGAGGTTTTGAATTTTCTAGGCAATGTTAGGACATTAAGAATAGTTTGAAAAAAGCATATATTGGTACTCTTAACTAGATGTGTGTTGAAGCACAGGGGTCATGCTATCCTGTGCCCTCCTGTACAAGCTGCTGCTCAGTAAATTACTATTTTTGGTTGTCCTCTTCTGTCAGTGATTGTATTTTACATGATCCGACTGTAAAAATCAGCTCTTTCTAATAAATCAGTTGTAATAATGTATTCGCTTTCTTATCATTGATAGAATAAGATACAAATAACTTTAAAATTATTAATTTGAGGGACTTCTGGCCAAGATGGAGGCGAAGGTAGACACATTGTGCCTCCTCGCACAACCATAAGAGGAAAAACAACAATTTAAAAAACAAAAACAGCCAGATCTGACAGAAAATAGAACTGAGTGGAAGTCCAACAACCAAGGAGTTAAAGAAGACATGTTCATCCAGACCGGTAAGCGGGGCGGAGCCGGGCAGAGAGTGTGCTGTGAGACGGTGGTTTGTGGAGCGGTACCAGCAACGCTGCAGCTGCCCCAAGAGGCCGGCAGGGGGCGCACCTGACCAAAACCTGGCTGGCCAGTGCACTCAGTGAAACCTGCAGCTGGCCCACCCAGACCCAGCGGGGCGGAGACTGGTAGACCGGGTGGTCCCTCATTTGCACACAGATAGACCGGGAGAAAAAGCTGGGGAGCGGAGCAGACCTTGCAAGCCACCATCACAGGGAGATGAAGCCTCAAATCACCAATTGAAAACACCTGCAGGGGTTGAGGCTGCAGCAGGAGGAACTCCCGGCCTCACAGGAGAGTTCATTGGAGAGACCCACAGGGACTTGGAATTACGCAAGCCCACCCACCCATCCTGGAGCAAGCAAAAAGGGGCCCAACTTGCTTGTGAGTAGCGGGAGAAGTGAGGAGAGTGGAGCTAATGCCAATGTTCTCTCAGGCCCCGCCCCTACAGGCTGCGTCACAACACAATGATGTGGGTTACCCCGCCCTGGTGAACACCTAAGGCTCCGCCCCTTAAAGTAACTGGTGCGCCAAGGGAAAAAAAAATGGCCCAAATGAAAGGAACAGATCAAAGCTCCAGAAAAAATTCAACTAAGTGACGAAGAGATAGCCAACCTATCAGATGCACCGTTCAAAACACTGGTAATTAGGATGCTCTCAAAATTGGAGGAAAGTTGGTCACAATTAGTTGAACAAATGAAGGATACATTAAAGGAAATGAGGGGAAATGTGCAGGGAACCAATAGGGATGAGAAGGAAACTGGGACTCAGATCAACGGTGTGGACCACAAGGAAGAAAAAAACATAAAACCAGAAAAGAATGAAGAAACAAGAATTCAAAAAAATGAGGAGAGGCGTAGGAACCTCCAGAACATCTTAAAACATCCCAACATCCGAGTCATAGGGGTACCAGAAGGAGAAGAGGAAGACCAAGGGACTGAAAACTTATTGGAACAAATAATGAAGGAGAACTTCCCCAAGCTGGTGAAGGAAATAGACTTCCACGAAGTCCAGGAAGCTCAGAGAGTCCCAAAGAAGTTGGACCCAAGAGGAACACACCAAGGCACATCATAATTACATTACCCAAGATGAAAAATAAGGAGAGAATCTTAGAAGCAGCAAGAGAAAAGGAGACAGTTACCTACAAAGGAAATCCCATAAGACTGTCAGCTGATTTCTCAAAAGAGACCTTGCAGACAAGAAGGGACTAGAAAGAATTATACCAAGTCATGAAAGGCAAGGACCTACATCCAAGAATACTCTATCCAGCAAAACTTTCATTTAGAATGGAAGGGCAGATAAAGTGCTTCTCAGATAAGGTCAAGTTGAAGGAGTTCATCATCACCCAGCCTTTATTATATGAACTGTTAAAGGGATTTATATAAGGCATGGAGGAATATCAACAGGGGAGTGGTAGGGGGAGAGAGGGGGGAAAGGGGCAGAGAATAAGTAGCATAAGTGGTAGGTAGAAGGTAGACAGGGGAAGGTTGAGAATAGTATAGGAAATGTAGAAGCCAAAGAACTTATGTGTATGACCCATGGAAAAAAACTAAAGGGTGGGGAATGGGACGGAGGAGGTGGAGGGGAATAAAGAGAGGGAAATGGGACAACTATAATAGCATAATCAATAAAATATATTTTAAAAAATTATTAAATTGATTGCATGGAATCTAGGATATGTAGTATAAGTATGACAATCATGTATTTGTATTTTCCAGAATAGTCTCCATTTTAAATATTCTATTCCATTCTCCCATGAACCACAAAACATTTATTTATTCAACAAATACTATTTGGGTACTTACCTGATGCAGGCACAGCTGTAGACACCGAGGCTACAGCAGTAAGTAAAACAAACATGGTCCCTTTTCTCATTTTAGTGGAAGAGACACAATATACAACAAAAAATAGGTAATTAATAGATTATCATATGTATATAGATATACGTGGAAGGACTGTAAGTACTGTAAAGAAAAACAGCACAGAGAAAGGGGATTTAGAGGTTGGTGAGTACATAAACATCTAACCATTTTTGTCAGACCATGCATCTTAATATTTAGTTTGAACAGGCAGTGATGGCTCTTTGGTGAAGAGGGTTGGTGAAACTCTGAAGGGAGAGGGGAACTCACTGAGACCATTCGCAGAAATGACCAATCGGGTGATGACCTTAGACCCTGTTTTCAGCTCTGAGAGCTGAAGAGGCTGAAGGCCTCCTCCTGTTCTCCATCCCACTCTGTCTGTACCACAATCTTAGAAGAATGAAAATAAGAGGAAAATAGTAGCAGTTTAGATAGTAGCAGTAGAAGATAGTGGATTTTAATAGGTTGAAGTTTCAGTTATACTAGAAGAGTAAGTTCTAGTGATTGCTGTACAAGATTGTGCCTTAAGGTAACAATATTGTACTGTATACATAATAATTTGTTGATCATAGATCTCATGTTAAGTGTTCTTACCCCAATGACATAAAAAAACAATTGAGCCCTGGCTGGTGTAGCTCAGTGGATTGAGCGTGGGCTGTGAACCAAAGGGTCGCCAGTTCAATTCCCAGTCAGGGCACATGCGTGGGTTGCGGGCCAGGTCCCCAGTGGGGGCCATGTGAGAGGCAGCCACATATTGATGTTTCTCTCCCTCTCTTTCTCCCTCCCTTCCCTTCTATCTAAAAATAAATAAATAAAATCTTAAAAAATAATAATTGAGCAGGAGAAGGAGTTACATGTATATGGATATAATAGATAACCATAGAATATAGATGTAGAGTGCTGGGGGGACTTTTACACACTCAGATCACAGTGTCTCAGATTTCAGCATGACTTTTATTTCTTTGGCAACTAAAAGATCGTATTAATCTTTTTGGAGTCTTCTATTAAGAGGTTTTCCAAAGTGAGTATAGTATGTAATGTGAACAATTCAGTGAGGTGGAGGATCAGTATTTATACAAACAGTTTTGGATATGGGACATAGGTAGGAAAGGATAAGGAGAAGAAGAGGTACCATCAAAGTAAGGGAGGGAAGAAGCCGATGAAATGACCCAGAAAGGCCATTGTTTTCAGTGTGGCTCTCCGAGTGGAACAGGAGCCCCAACCCTGTTTCTGTCCTTAACCTGGAGCAGCAGCAGGAGGGACTAGCCCACCGCGGGATGCTCAGCATAGCAGGGGTTACGGTTTAATTGTAACAGCAGAGAAAAGAGATCATAGTTCTGTTTCTTCTGTAAAACAAGAGGAGTGGAATAGATGATCTTTAAACTTCCTTTCAGAATTGATGGTAAATAGGGCTGTGGTTTCAAACAGTTGTGAAGATACTTGTCCTCCCAATGGAAGGATTGAGCATTTCTGTACAGTGTGTCTAAGAACATTCAGAACACCCTGTGTGACTTTCCTGATTACCTTGGTTTGGGCTACATTTCAGATTTAACTTACTAAGAAAAGAATACAGCCCCCTCCTTTCCGTAGAGCGAATGTGTGATTAAAGAGAAAAGGAAGGGTCACGGGCAGGTGAAACTCTTCCTCTGGCTGTGAGGGGAATGTTAATTTTCAAAGCATTTGTTTTTGTTTGTGTTTTGTTTTGTTTTGTTTAGCTTAGAGTTTAAAAAGTTGAGAAATAAATGTGTCTAAAAGTGTTGAGTTTAAGTTGTTTGGGGGGGGTATGTTAAAGTTTATAAATGTGAAGAATAAAAGTGCCTGAGTTCATTTCATATACACATTGATCCGATGTAAATTAATATATATATATTTTTTACTATATCACAGTGTATATGAGTGCTTTTACTGAAGATTACTTACATAGGAAACAGTGAAAGTCTGGACCAACTTTAAAAAAAGAAAACAAAAACAAGTGGGGCGGGTGAGGGGGAACCCAGGAACCCAGGATCCCGGCTCCTGGATGGAGCAGACTCCTCTTGTTTACTCTGTGGTAGTCTGCATACTAAACGTTCATTCTTTTCTGTCCCCATTTTTGCTTTGAAGCTCAGCACAAATGTAGCTGCTGACGGGCAATTCACTAGAGTAGTTAAAATTCCTCTGGTTGTGGCAGTGTGTTCAGCTGTAGTGTTATTATTGTAACTGGCTAATTATGTAATGTCAACAATTTAGTGAGGTGGAAGATCAGTATTTACACAAGCAAGACTTGGAACATGAGCCTCGAGACTCCCTTGTTGGGCACATATTTCTCATATACAAGTTTTCAGTTTAACCCTCCCCCCCATACTACTTTATTCTTCATGGATAACCCCTTCCCAAGTTGGACACAGTAAGTTGGAACTAAGAAAGGAAAGAATCAGTTAAGACTTGGGTCCCATTTTTCTGCATTTGCTCCTTTTCCTTTTGCTGTTACGCACATGGTCTGGCTTCGGTTGTTCAGCACGAGAACTGCAAGTCTTCCTTGAATTCTGCTTGCCCCTCTGTGCAATGGGTATAACCACGGTTTATGCAGATTTCCTTTGCATTAAACTTAAGGTATTTGATATATTCACAGCTTCCTCTGAAAATCTTAGTACGGAGTGGAAATCTAAAGGATTTGTATTCACACTGTAATTTACCATGATTACTAAGGCTCCTGGTATGACTTAGTGGGTGGAACATGTCTTAGGAAAAAAATACATAATTCTGACAAGATGCTTTTTGAAAAGTCCAACCAGCTGTTTCAAGTAGAACACTGTAAAATTTATTCAAAGTCAATTTTATTTCACTTGGAAGCAAATGTAGTTCAAAGAATGAGCTAAAGTAAACAGTGAAATTTAACTCACTCCCAGTTTGTGCAGTGTTGTCTTCGTATAGGGCTTTCAGCAGCTCTCTTTGCTGTTGTCAAGCTGTGCACCGTCTTCCTGAAGTTATCCTTGTATAACCCAAGGACTGTGGGAAGTTCCTCAGAGAGCGACGTGATGGAAGGCTGGGTCTGTCCCATGTGGCCTTGCACATCGGGCTGGCCAAGGGACGAGAATGTGGGATATTGATTCACATAGTAAATTAGTTTTCTTTTGCTGCTGTAACACATTACCATAAATTTAGAGACTTAAGCAACACACATTATTCTAATTTTGTAGGCCAGAGGTCCAACAAGGGTCTTCCTGGCCTGAAATCAAGGCATGGTCATGGCTGTGTTGCTTTCTGGGTGCTTGGGGGAGGGAATCTGTTTCTTTTCCTTTTCCATTGTCTAGAAGTTACACCCCTTCCTTAGCTTGTGGCCTTCCATCTTCAAAGCAGGTAATGATGCTTCTCTGCACCAGTGTTCAGAGCCAGCAGTGTTCATCCACAGTCATATCGGCCTGTGACTTTGAATGCAGCTGGGAATGTTTTCTGATTTTAAGGACGCTGCGACTGCATTCAGCCCACCTGGATAATCCAGGATAACCTGCCCATCTCAAGGTTCTTAACTTCATCCCACTGGCACTGTTACTTTTGCCATTAAAGTAACGTCTTCTCGGGTTTATGGTCTTGGCTTTGCCGCCCACCAGCTGTGTGACTTTGGGCACTCAGTTCACCTTCCTGTCCTGATGTGTGTGAGTTGGGCTGAGAATCATGAAGGTCCCTTTCAAACCCAATGTCCTGTGATTATGTACCTCAAAACAGGGTCAGGTTCATAGTTACTGAGTTAAAAAAAACAACAACAAAACTCTCAAGGATGTCATCTGTAAGAACTAAAGACTTACACCTTTATCTATCGTGAGTATAGAACCAAAGCCTTACTCACCTTTAACCTTGTGAGTACCTGTATATGTATTCACATTATACACATACATATATAATGTTTTTCATTCGAGTACGAGAGACTATATCTATGAAGTACATACAGAATCTTTCCTCTATTTTTTAACTCCTTAACTCCGTAGAAACCTGTTTATATATATGTAAGCAATTCGAAAATATAGAGGTATTTTAAAACATTTGAATATTTATTATAGTTTGCTTTAAAAATAGCAGATCACACAGTTAATGCATAGTTAAAATGTCCCTCACTGTAAAATTATTAACATGTAAGATAGTGTATATTAGACTAATCCTTTTAGTGTTATGGACATATACAGTGGATTATGAATGGTCTTTTTTGTTTATTTAATAAACATACTGCATTTACAAATTTCTTATATATTCAGTAAAATCAATGTGGGGATCTTTCAGTGCTTAATTTTATGCTTCTTTTTATTTCTGTTCTTGCAAGTGTTGTCCTTTGTTTAGTTGGCATCTTCTTAATTAATTAGAGGGTGAAAAATATGTCCTTCGGTGCAAGCGAGTGTTAATAAAGTAAAGATCTGTAGGGTACAAACTGAGGACATCTGTAGGAAAAGATCTGTGTTTTATAAAAGGATTTTCAATCAGAGGACAAAGACATAAGCAAAACCCTAGTTATGAATACACTCGTGACTACCAGGCAGCTGTGTGCAGGGTTGACATGGGATGCCACAGCGTCCCTTACTTGTACTTGAAGATGTCTGGTCATCCCTTCAAAGTAACTAGCTAGCACTGCTTTTGAAGAGTTGTATAAATGACCATTCAGTGTTCTTTACTGTGGATTTGAAGTGGGCTTTTAGATGGAAAACATGTATTATCGAAGAATAGTGATGAGAAGAGGAAGGGACCTATGAGTCCCTACCCAAGTTGGCTGTTTTCTGGGCAGCATGATGACAGATGGTTAGCCAGCCTGCACTTGGACACTGCTGTTGACCAGGAGGAGCTCATTATTGGAAAATTCCTTCCTGACATTGGAAAACAGCTTGGCACATCGTAACTTCCCTCTGTCGTTCCCTTGTCTTTTATTCAGTCTGCTGTGAAGGCAAGTCTCCTGTAGTTTCCTGTACCTGTGGAAGTGGTTTTAAACAATGAAATACACAAGTTGATGTTCATCCCAGTAAATATTTGCTTTGCTTGGTCCATATTGATCATCAGTGAAAATCTTTCAAAATCATATTTCTGTCATCCTGCATATTAGTTAGCTCTCTCTCCTAGGATTGTGTCACTCGCTAATTAATCATCCCCTAAATCCCTTCATTCAGATTATTAATAAAAATGCTGGACATCCCAAAGGATAGACAGTTACAGAGCTCTAGGGCAACATTACAGAGCCCTCCATCCAGGTTACTGTCCATTGACTCATTCATTTTACCAACGTCTTAGTCAGTTCGGGCTACTATAACAAAATACCAGACCGGGTGGGAAACAACAGATATTTATTTCTTCTAATTCTGGAGGGTAGGAAGTCAAAGATCAAGACTCTGGCAGATTTTGTTATTGCTGAGGGCCTTTTTCTTCACTTGTCGGTGGCCAGCTTCTTGCTGTGTGCTCACATGTTTTTTTTTTTTTTTTTTTTTTTTTTTGGTGCACCTGTGTGGGAAGAGAGGAAGAAGAAGCAAGCTGTTCAGTGTCTCCTCCTGTAGGGACAGTAACACCATTGTAAGAGCTCCACCCTCATGACCTCCCCTACCCTAATTACCCCCAAAGGCCCTGTCTCCAAACACCATCACATTGGAGATTAGGGCTTCAACATATGATTTTGGAGAGGACATAGACATTCTGTTTGTAACAACCAACTTGTAGTGGCCACTACCTGCTAGGTAAAGACATAGGCCTATGATCCTACCTTGAACAAGACCCTGTGGTTTAGTGTTTTGGGGTAAGTGGGGAGAGACAGTAAACAAGCCAACAAATGAAACACTAGTGTAAGTCCAGGTGCTGATAAGTGCCATGAAGAAAATTAGCAGGGTTGAAATTGCAGGGTAAGGAGATCAAGGTTGGGTGCTGGTTGTTTGAGGCTATTTTGGTACAGTTAGAAAAGGCTTGCCTGGGGTGACATTGGAGTAGAGACCTGGACAGTGTGCAAGAATAAGCCTGTGAAGAATGTTGCAGGTTTAGGAATAACAAGAGAAAGGTCCTGAGGCAGTGCAGAGCCCGAGTGGACGTGAGCATTAAGAAGGCCAACAGGTGTAAGCAAGCAGCAGTGGGAGTGTAAGTAGTGAAAGAAGGTGGAGAAAGAGCCAGAAATTTAAGTAGGGCCAGATTTAGAAAGCCTTGGGGCCATGGGAAGGAGTTTGTGTTTTATTGTAAGAGGGAGGGAAAGCCATTGGGGGGTTACAGAAGATAGTGTGAACAACGCACGCTGGGTGTTCAAGACTAGCAATGTGGAGATGGTGTTGCCTTGGCTTAGGCTGGTAGCAGTGGGGGTTGGAAGAAGTGGACTGGTTTGGGATATACAGGGTCCGGCAGAAGTAACGGCTGCTTGAGTGTGCTTGGTAGGGTAATAATGTGGGTGTAATAATTTATAGTTTCAACTTGAACATTTCACCTAAAATGTCATATGATGTGCTTGAGTGCAATATTGTTATATTACAGAATTGCATGCTTATGGTTTTGTAATAAAAGATTTTGTAATTAAAAAAGGGGGGCGTTCCTTGTGCAAGATCCTGCATTTTGAAGGTAGGGCACCAGCAGGTGTGCCGGATGTGGGATGTGAAAGAATAGGACCAGAAGCATCATGGTGAAGCTCAGTCTTTGCACCCCAGGAGCTACATGAACAGTGGGGCCTTTTACCAAAATGGGAACAACTGGTAGAGGATCAGGGTTTAGGGAGGGCATGTGGACATCACGAGGTCTGTTTTAGACAAGTCAACATGGAGACGCCTACTAGGCATTCAGGAGGAGACATGGAGTGGGCACTTGGAGTGCAGCGGGGAGGTCCTGGCTGAGACCAGGCCTGGGAGACAGACATCAGTGTGCAGATCAGTGGGCCTTAGCCCTTTCTGTGAGAATCATTAAAGAGCTTTTTGAAAGCCTACATTTTGACCCAACCCTGGAAATTTCTGTTTAATTGGTTTGTGATAGGGCTTTTAAAGAAGAAGAAAAACTCCCTAGTTGATCCTAATATGCAGCCAGGCTTGGTAACAGTTTGTATAAATGGTCTTAAAAGAAGAGAATAAATGAGTTCACTTTGGGAGTGATTTTAGAGAAAAAAGAGGAACTGTCAGGAGATTGAGCCCTGGAGCAACTGAGGTAGGAGAACCAGAAGCTCTGTATATATACCTATGTCTCAGTATATAAAATGACTCAGGGGAATTTAAAATGAAAATATAGTGCTGTATATCCTTAGTGTCAGATCGATGGTGGGGAGAGCGGGTCTTACATTTCTAAAGCACATTATGAAAAAGAGAGAAATGACTTTATTTTAAACATTTTGAAATCTTGTTTTGGATTACTTAAGTTTTTGTGGCTGCGGTTCTAAGAATTCATATACTGTCAGCTTGCTATCCGCCCCTCCTCACTTTAAAAAAGCAGCTGGTAAATTAAATAACTGGTAGTTTGGATCACACTTTGATTTCCTAAGTTTGCATAAGAAGAAGGCTTTGTAGAAGGTGACATGTCAAGAGACTTCCACGCATTTCCCAAGTTCAGCAAACAAACCCCTTCAGAATGGAGAGAAGGTAACACTTCTGTTTTCTCCCACGCCAATATGTTGAACTCCCTAGGTCCACGCACAGCGTCTCAGGATCCTCAGCTCCTAGACATAAATTCCCCGGTGATTAATCAAATCACAAGGTCTTGCAGAAGTGGGGAGCATGATTGTGGAGACAATTTATGCCTTTTCCTTTGGGCTTACTGTATATATTTGTTCCTTTTTTATATCCAGTAAGGAAATTAGCACAGCAAACTAAAAAGTCTGTATTTATTATAAAGATGGAGTGTGAATAATGGGAATTTGGCGGGTGGGCATAGCGGAAGTCTTACTGATGTTCTGTGGATATCAAAGTGCCAGAGTCACTTAGGAGTAACAGCAGTGGGAGTTGGAGGTGCATCATTAGGGTCTACCTAGTTCTTCTTCTTTTCAGGTTCTCTATATGTCTGAATTATTTAATAAACAAGATACTCTATTAAGATTTATAGCAAGGACATTATAATTTTACACACTTCATTCTTTTTTTATACATTTTATTTTTTAAAGTTATACCTGTTCACAATAGAAAATATATAACACAGACAATATTCTAAAGTAAAAACGTCCCTCCTTTCATACCCTGACCTGTTTTCCAAAGCAAAATGCTTACACTATTTTCTGTTCTTTAGTTCTTCTACTGGTTCCCTTTCCAACCTCAAATAATATATCTCTACTTTTTTATTTTTTAGGCTTCAACAATATCAATTTCAGATACCAAGTGAAATTAGATCTTTTTCAACATTGCACCTCCCCTTCTTCCCTAACCCCTGATTTTTGTTCAGTACATTATTTTTGTTTATGTTATCAGGGTTTATAACATCCTATTCTGTAGGTATAATTCATTCTTCTTTGTTATGTATGCAGATTGATTTGAGAATTGAAACCCCATAAAAACAGCATTTTCAGCACTATAATTATATAAACTCCGTTTCCCTGCAGTGTGGTTGGCTCCCTAAAGAAAGGACTTAGCCCATGTCCCAGTCCTGCCTCCCTGCGAGTGGGACAAATCCAGCTTCTAAGTCCAGTGGGTCCTCTTTAAATTTCTTTTCCATTTTCTTAGCTGTCCATGTTTCTTCCATCCCATGTCACCTCCCTAGGAGTCTCCTGTGGTGTTTGGGGAGGTAAGTGGGAGATACCTCGGATAATTTTTTTTTTCATTTGAAATGCACAGGGGATAAATTCCCTGAGGTGTTGTGTGTTCAAAAACATGGGATTTTGTTGTTTTGACCACACATTTATTTAACGGTTTTGCTGGCTAAGTAAATCATGTTGTCTTAGAAACTTAAAAGTGTTTTGTTTTCTTTCATCTGATGTTGCTACCAACAAATCAGATTTTAATTTCATTAATGGTAAACTCTTTTGCCCTCAGTCTTTTAGAATCTTTTCTTATCTTTGGAGTTTTGAAATGTGGTGAGATGTGTACGAATATGAATCCTTTCCCCCCTTATTAATCCTGTTTGGTACTTGATGAGACTGTTTTAGCCGAGATTTTGGGCGTCTTCAGCTGAGGACAGATTTTTTTCATTACTGTTTTCTTTCATGATTCTTATCCTTCTCATTGTTTCTATTCCCTTTTCTTCTTTTATTGAATTCACTTTTGATGGGATATGGAACCTTTTTAGAGCTATCTTTCATTTCTCTTAACTTTACACATTTTTCATCTCTGGCTTTCCCCCTCTGTGTTAGGATATATATACTTCCTCAAGAAGATCACTGCCATTTCTTTAGCCACGCTCCATGTATTCTTCAATCCAGCCTTTGAAAGTTTTCTGATTCTACTTACTGTCATTCTTCTAGAAGTTCCTAAAATTTTTCTAGTATGCTAATGGATATTTTCTCTATTTTCTAAAACCACTACGGTGTTACTATGTTTTGTTTTGTTTTGTTTTAATTTTTTATTTGTTGATTTTTAAAAACATTTTAAATATATTTTATTAATTATGCTATTACAGTTGTCCCATTTCCCCCCTTTATTCCCTTCCGCCTTGCACACCCCCTCCCACCCACATTCCCCCCCTTCAGTTCATGTCCATGGATCATATATATATAGGTTTTTCAGTTTCTACATTTCCTAAACTATTCTTAACCTCCCCCTGTCTATTTTCTACCTACCATTTATGCTACTTACTCTCTGTACCTTTTCCCCCTCTCTCCCCCTCCCACTACCCTGTTGATAACCTTCCATGTGATCTCCATTTCTGTGGTTCTGTTCCTCTTCTAGTTGTTTGCTTAGTTTGCTTTTGCTTTTTAGGTGTGGTTGTTAACAACTGTGAGTTTGCTGTCATTTTACTGTTCATATTTTTTATCTTCTTTTTCTTAGATAAATCCCTTTAACATTTCATATAATAAGGGCTTGGTGATGATGAACTCCTTCAACTTGACCTTATCTGAGAAGCACTTTATCTGCCCTTCCATTCTAAACGAAAGTTTTGCTGGATAGACTATTCTTGGATGTAGGTCCTTGCCTTTCATGACTTGATATACTTCTCTCCAGCTCCTTCTTGCCTGTAAGGTCTCTTTTGAGAAATCAGCTGACAGTCTTATGGGAACCCCTTTGTAGGTAATTGTCTCCTTTTCTCTTGCTGCTTCTAAAATTCTCTCCTTATTTTTAATCATGGGTAATGTAATTGTGATGTGCCTTGGTGTGTTCCTCCTTGGGTCCAATTTTTTGGGGACTCTCTGAGCTTCCTGGACTTCCTAGAAGTCTATTTCCTTTGCCAGATTGGGGAAGTTCTCTTTCATTATTTGTTCAAGTAAGTTTTCAATCCCTTGGTCTTCCTCTTCTCCTTCTGGTACCCCTATAATTCGGATGTTGGAATGTTTAAAGATGTCCTGGAGGTTCCTAAGCCTCTCCTCATTTTTTTGAATTCTTGTTTCTTCATTCTTTTCTGGTTGAATGTTTCTTTCTTCCTTCTGGTCCACACTGTTGATTTGATTCCCAGTTTCCCTCCCATCACTATT